>CAHIKZ030000058.1:5280000-5505000 GCA_903632075.3 Acanthosepion pharaonis
AAAATTTGCAAAAGTATTTTTGATACAGCCTATATATATATATATATATATATATATATAGTGGGGAGAGAGAGAGAGAAAGTATGAGGTAGTAAGAATAAGGAAAGCAGAGAAGGTAATAAAGAATGATAGGCGAAAGAGAGCGTTTAAAGATACATCAGTTGTCAGTCTATTTGAGTTCCCATAAGTTTATGTCAGCTTATCTTTCGACCTTGGCTTAGTGATAGAAACGAGATTAACACACAAGATCCTTGCAGAAGTTAAGCCTCATCTATACTCAAATATTTTCCAGTAACAAGATTATCGCTTCAAACCTGGGCAACATAGATAATTTTGGGCTTGACAAGATTCTGATGACGTTAAATAAACCTGGAATAATAATACAAAAAAAAACATTTTTTTAATTTATCATTTTATCTTCTCTAAATGGAAAAATTGGCGCAAAACTATCTTCCTACCCAGAAATCTCTGTATTTATGGACTTCTATAATCTATAAACCTTTATTTTAGTGTACTTCAAAATTTCTCAGACCTACAGTTTATAACTATCTAGATAGGTAGCTACATTCCGTTGCAATATATGTGTGTAATTCCCTCTCTGTTTTGTTCTATCTACCTATCTACATTGTTTCAAATTTGCTGTATTTATAAAGGAAGGAATACTCAATATCAGCGCATTTATAGATATAAATAGTGTGGACATAGGAATCTCTTTCGCGGAGGTAAACCGACTCTGAACATATATTTTGGGCATATTTTTAACTTTTGTGCTTATTAACATATAAAAACCTTTGTGCTTATTAATATATAAAAAATCTTTTGTGCATATTAATATATATAAAAAACCTGGCATCATTCGGTCATTAGGTTCTGAGAAATAAAAATATTCTAAATTGATGGGTGTACGAATAATTTCTTCATTGACTGTATGTATAAAATATATATATATATATATATATATATATATATATATATATATATATATATATATATATAATTTGAGATCATGAGACAATAATATATATATATATATGTGTGTGTGTGTTATTACTATAAACGTTAATTTAGTGTTTACACGTATTTGGGTGAACATCCACGGTTATTTACAAACAGTCCAAGACCATATCTGGCGTGAGGTAGCATTTTATTTAACACATAGACAATAATTATTTTTAATTCCATGTTTCTTATGAACATAGGCGATCACGCCTCTCCACAGATCCTTTTTTTATTATTAATTATGAATTATCATAACTTCTTTGGAAAGATACTGAAGTAGTTCCCTGTTGCCTTCTCCGCGGATTTAAATTCAGCTTTTTTCTTTCCTTGATGCAACACATAGTTAAAAACACCAAGTATTCTCTGCTATTTAGTTATAGGTCAGAAGGAGAAGAGACGTGTTCATGCCTTTTATAAAAGCATTGTACGAAATGCAACACAAAAGATTTACTTTACATTTGAACACGGCACACCAATTACACTTTCTGCACCCATAACACTTTGCGCTAACCACACATCTTTTAGTTATTAATTAACTAAATTACAGTACATTTTACGGTAATATATGATAGATAGATAGATAGATAGATAGATAGATAGATAGATAGATAGATAGATAGATAGATAGATCGGTACTAATAGTGAGACGAACAAACAAAAAATATCCAACATAATTAGAATGAGACATAAATAGATTATTAGAAATTGATTTTATTATTTCTTAAATGTCATAGCAAAATCTAAGAAAATTAAATAAAATCTATATCTATGAAGCTGAATCTCTTTATTATCTATCTATATTATTAGAAATCGATGAAAACCTATGAAAATGTAAGAAATAATAACATCTATTTCCATTAAGTTAGGTGGATAAGTAGATTGATAAATTATAAGGATATTCAGATAGAAAGAAAGAAAGAAAGAAAGAAAGAAAGAAAGAAAGAAAGAAAGTGAGTGTGGAGTCAATGATAATTCGTAATAATTTAACATATCACAAAAATGAAATCATGAGCGTCTGACGAATAATGAAAAAGAAAGAAAGAAAGAAAGAAAGAAAGAAAGAAAGAAAGAAAGAAAGAAAGAAAGAAAGAAAAGTGGCGTAAAAGTAGAAATGTCTAAGTAAGACCTGCCATGCAAGCACTAAAAGATTTTTCTTATTAAGGATTATTTTTATCTTTGTCTTATTTCTGCGCTTTGATGCCAACCTCTTTTTCTTCTCATTTCCCAGCCAGGCTTTATCCTCAGAAAATGCTGGAAATAGAAAATTAGATTGTTGAATTCGAGAACGCATACAGGCTACCCGAAAAAAAAATTGTGCTAAGTAAACATATCAGAGCAGTGTATCTCGAGATGACAACATTTTCCCAAACTTTCAAGACCCCCTGTGAACGAAAAACTGCAATACGATCGAGGAATACGACTCCCAAAACGTTTCTATCTTGTTTCTTTTGGCGTTACGCCCAGACAAGTAAGTATTCAGTTTGATAACGAAAAAACTGCCTGAAGCTATATGACGGGTTGGGGACTCTTCCCGAGGCCGCACTAGTAGAGGAAGAAGTGGTCTGGGCTTGAATATGGTTGAGGAAGTCTAGGGGAAGTGTGTGAGGGAGATTAAAAGAAAAGCAAGTGGTGTTTATTGGTAGCAATACAGTGTGACGTCATTTCATTTATTTTGGCGCCCAATCAGAAATTTGCATGAAGTTAGTCAAGAACGGAAAGTCGGCTATGATTTCCAATATTGGCTTCGTATAATTTACCATAAAAAGTGGAGTTATTCAGCGTATATCCGGTCTTTGAAAGGATGTCATGAAAACGTAAAGAAGAAAGCTGAGTTAATGGAAAAGCATAGCTGGCAGTAAAAGAGGGGTGAAATGGTCGCGACGAAAAAGGAAAAAAAACTTCTAGATGCTGTGAAATTAAGTGAATCGTATGAATAAGGGATATGTGTGTAGTAGCACGTATATCGACGAGGAAGGAGGAATCGGCTATGCGATTTCAGATTCCAGATTATTCGATTGCCTTCACTTTCACACAAATACCTTCCTTTCGACCTCACAAACTATGGGTTGAATATCAGGGTAGACTGGACTTTTATTTGGTCTTGAGTGGCAACCAGTCCAAGAGAAGGAAAACACTGAATTCTAAATCGTGGAGAAAGCAACGGAAAACTGCCACATGAAACATGGCAATTCCCAGATTCCATATATATATATGTGTGTGTGTGTGTGTGTGTATGTGTGTGTGTGTGTGTGTGTGTCTGTGTGTGTGTGTGTGTGTCTGTGTGTGTGTGAAAATATATAGAAAATAGGAACTGGTGAGGTAAATAATCCAAAGTCCCTTAGTATTTTAGTTATTATTTTTAAAAAATAGTGCTCGATACAAAAGTAGAGCATAAATATAATTATTTATTTAAAAATATGATTCCAAAACGCTACATAAGAAGTCTCATGTTTCAAAACAAGAGTCGAAAACTTCAATATAATTATTTAAATTAAATTGAGTTAAAATAAGCTCTGTTCCATCTTCAAGCGAAATTTTTTTTGGAATAACGTATATCTGAAATTTACGTGTTTTAAAAATTGAAATCAAAATTTCCATGGTAACAGCTAGGGCGAATTGTTTAAATTGGGTAGGCGAGTGTTGAGTGTTAACTCTATACTGATACTTATTATTAACACCCATATATATATTACAGCAAAAGAAAACAAAAAATTACCTCAACATAGACAATAGTCTATTTCAAGCCGGCTAATATCAGCCTCTAAGTGTCTGTCTCGGACCATTGTTTTACATTTATTTTCAATGTCAGTCTATTATTGTATACATATATATATATATATATATATATATATATATATATATATATATATATATATATAATTTCAAGCAGCTCTAAATAGATTTTGCCCAAAATTAGCCTTTTGGCATAAAAAGTGCCCTATGCCATAAAAATGACAGGGAATTTGAATATTATTTCAATAACCAGAAGATTGTGGATAACACATGAAACTTAAAGTAGTGACTAGTCATTGCCTACCTGGTTATTGAATAATATTCAAATGCTCTGTTTAACTACGGTCATCGCACGGTGTTTCAACGTTATGTTGCCGCAAGTAGGAAAATAGAAAATTAAGTGGAGAAAATGATAGGAATTAATTAAATGAAAAAATCAAAAAAAATATCTACGAAAAATAAAAGGAAGAGTAGAACAAAAAAAAGGAAGAAGAGAAGAAATTGATGAAAAAGTTATTGCATAAGAAAGAAAGAAAGAAAGAAAGAAAGAAAGAAAGAAAGAAAGAAAGAAAGAAAGATGATAAAGAATATTGCAACAAGTAAAAAGGATGAAAAAAAAGAATGGTAAAAAGATAAATACGTGATAAAAAAGACGAAAAACGATTGGAAGAATAGAAAGATGAAAAACAATATCTACAAAAAGAAAACTCTGGGGGTCAGTAATAGATAGATAGATAGATAGATAGATAGATAGATAGATAGATAGATAGATAGATAGATAATGAAGAGTATTAGATAGATAGATAATGAAGAGTATGAGATAGATAGATAGATAGATAGATAGATAGATAGATAGATAGATAGATAGATAGATAGATAATGAAGAGTATTAGATAGATAGATAGATAGATAGATAGATAGATAGATAGATAGATAGATAGATAGATAGATAGATACCGAAAGAATAATGATATGATTCAAGGAGAAAAAGAAATCATGTTATGAAAGAAAAAAAAGGATAAAAATAAAAAGTAACAAAAAGAACGAATTCAGAATATAAAAGAAATGAAAATGAATTTTAAAATTTTAAAGATGGATAAAGAGCAAGAGAGAAAGAAAGAATAACTGTAAAAGAAAGAGAGAAATGGATACAGATTCATGAGCAGATTGATTGAGAAAGAAAGAAAGAAACATAAGAAAGAAAGAAAGAAAGAAAGAGAGAGAGAAAGAAAGAAAAAAGAAAGAAAGAAAGAAAGAAAGAAAGAAAGAAAGAAAGAAAGCAAAATATTGTAGATCAAATTTGAAATAAATGAAAATAGTTTGAAAAATCAGGAAAGGAAAATTCTGAAACGGAAAGTGGAAGTAGTCTTTTAATGGTTTGCTTTTCAATTATTTATGTACTCATAAATTTTAAAAACATTTTTAAAAGCATATACTCTTGAAATGATGTACTCTTTCAACATCAGCAAAAGTAAAATGCACTTAACCGGTTTATATTGCCATCACCGCCATTGACATTGTCATAATTCTTGTTCCATAATGTCCGCTAAGGAATTTAATTCTCTTTAGACAGTTGATTACAATCACGTGCGGACACACAATCTATTCAGCCAGCAGCAATCATTCTATATTAGTACCCCTAAATAATATGAACCACATTTCACACACACACACAAATACATAGATAGATAAATACCATAATTACGTGCCATTATATATAATAGTTTATAGTATACATATATATATATATATATATATATATATATATATATATATATATATATATATAGCTTAAAACTAGGTTCAACCACAGCCTTCAGACGACTTCGGAATCTTCTGAAACTCTTCTGGACGGACTCCTTGTTTAAGTTGGTGAATGCTGCCTTAATCCTTGTCTTCAGTTCATCTTTGGTGATGCAAGGAGTTTTTGTTGGTCTCCCGCTCTGCTGCGCCCCACACATAATAATCAAGGGAGTTACAGTCTGGTGGCCAGATGTAAGAGGTGAATGTGGTCGCAAAAATTATTTGACAGCCATGACTGAGTTCTCTTGCTTGTACGGCATGATACAGAGTCCCGTTGTCAGACATAGGGTCTTACTTTTGACCTAAGGTAGCAATACCTTCTGCAGGCACTTGATGTAGGCCTCCGTGTTGAGTTTGAGTCCTTGTGGGAAGATGAATGGAAGCATAACGTCGCCATTAGTGATTACTTCAAACACTTTCGTAATCACCGTTAGACTCATCCGACTTTTCTGCACTGTCTTTCGATTGACACCCAAACACTCTGAAATATTCGTAGTGGAGCTTCCACTGCGAAGGCCAAGCAGTACTGCATGCCGTTTCCAAATTTCTGGTGGAGTGAATTTCACCATAGTGCTTTTTTTCTCACTGATGGTACCCAACTGATCCTCTTATAGTGTGCAGTCCACAAAATAAAAAAAAAACAACGCGCACACGCGAAATTAAAAATATAATATCACGACAATTTACCCATCGCACTCATATATATTTAGTTTATATTCATATATATTTTAATATTTAAAGATTGATTTAATTTCAAAAGCAGGATACTTTTTTTTAAAAAAATAGGAATTTTTTAAAGTATTCTGCTTTTGAAATTAAACCAATCTTTCACTTTGGCAGTAGTTTAACATCACCCGAGGAGACACATTTGTAGTGTTGAAGCACACTTGTAGCGATTTTTAACATATTTTGATATCCTAAAACAAATAATGTTTAATTCTACTCTGTATTGAGCTCTCTTTTAAATTAAATGTTACGTACAGTGGAATTATACTTCATTTGTTCTCATTTTACCTGTAAATATATATATATATATATATATATATATATATATATATATATATATATATATATATATATATATATTAAGACATTTTATGTTTAGAAATTCTTTTTACATTTGGATACGCAACGAGCAGATATGAATGTACGTGAGAGAATCATGTAGTTTAAAAACAGTAAAATCAACCTTGCTAACCGAATGCTACTCTGTGCCGAAATCGGTAAAAGCGCGTCAGGCTGTATGATGTTTCCGCATAGGATATAGGTTCGATTCCTGTCGGGGGACGCATATTTTCTATGCAAATTTCTCAGACATTCAGGCAGGTAAATTTTGTTAATACTGTTTATTATAAACAGAGCATTTACTTAAATATTTTATCTATAAAAAGAATGTATAAATATAAAAATGTCTTAAATATATATAACTCTACTTTTAAAATATGTACGTGTATAGGTATACATATTCTTTGTCCTTTAGTGTATACCAAAAAATTTTAAAAAAAAAACGACTTCATACTTACGTCACAAAACTCTTTGCCTTTGGCTTTGGAAGAGTTTATTTGTAAATGAAAGAAAATCAGAGTAGAAGAAATTGCCGATCGCGTAAATTTGTGGACCTCAACTTTCCAGGAAGTTACTCACAGACTTCATTTCATAAACTTCTTCTACGTCACATGTGGAATGAGACATACAGACTCCAATTATGAAACAGCAACAGATTGCCACTGCCTTCTGTTGTATGTCAGTCATTCGTCGTCCTCTCCATCCACTGGTTCAACCGTTAAAATTTACTGTAATCCTCATCCGCTTGTTCCATCCGTTAGGGTCTTTAGGTTTGGTCGCACTTAGTCTGGGTCATCGTTTTCGACTTTGCCGCCGATATATATTAGAGATAGAGAGTTTAAAATATGGTATATATATATATATATATATATATATATATATTAAGAAATGGACAAGGTCCGACAATTTATTTATTAAAGACATATTTTTATGTTTAACGTTGTTATTTTATAGATACAAGTATTTAAGCAAATGCTCTGTTTATGATAAACAGTATTAAATAACATTTACCGGCCTGAATGTCCGAGAAATTTTCATAGAAATATATATATATATATATATATATATATATATATATATTATTATATATATATATATATATATATATATATATATATATATTATTGTGTCTAAAGCGTATATAAAAAGAAACAGTGTAGACAGGGAAATCTACAATGCATAGAGACTAGCAGTTTCTTCATGCTTTGATGTTTACATAGAGATGTGCAACTTCCAGTCACTATGCGTTGTAAATTTCTATGTCAACATCGTTCTTAGTTCTGTGATAGAAAAAGTCACTAAAGATTTCTGAGATGCATAATAGGGAAAGAAGGCTTAAAGAAATCAACACTCACAGGGATACTGGATTTAAGAAAAACTGAAGGAAAGAGTGGGTAACAAGTTTAAGTCAATGGATAGCAAAACAAGAACAAACACAAAGTGGTTTCATCAAAGAGTAATATTCACTTAGAGCAGTGTTACCCAAAATGGGCCCTACCCCGCTCTTGTGGGCTCTGTTATGTTGAAAGGGGGCACTGTGAGTTTGTATTTCATTTGGGGGCGGTGAACATATTCAGGGTGACGGTGGGCATTTAACTTCCTTTTTGTTTTCAATTTTTCAAAAATTATTAAATATTGGCTGTAAAAGGAATATTCTTAAAAATATCTAAAGTTGTGGGAAGTTATCGAACTTTACTTCATTGCTTTTCCAACATCCTGTGTGGCTATTTCAACGCAGTTACACAGCTTCTTACTAAACAAAGAAACCGCCTGCAAATTACAAAACGAAGAAGTCTCCGAAGACTTCTAAGCAACATGGAAGCTAGAGTAAGAGCATTAGCCAGTAAGCACCAAAGTCAACCATCGCATTGAAAACATTGAGTTACGATATCAAATGAACTTACAGTAAAAGACTTAACCAGTAAGCACCAAAGTCAACCATTGCAGTGAAAACATTGGGATAAGATATCAAATGAACCGAGAGCAAGAGCCTCAACCAGTATGCACCAAAGTCAACCATCGTATTGAAAATGTTGAGATAAGTTTTCAAATAAAAGTTGTTTTTATTTAGCATTTTAATCATTAATATTTATAATAGAAATGAAAACAATATTAAAATTATTTTTGCACTAATACCTAAGTGTTATCTTGCTATGAAAAGTTAATTCAGTATAATATTCGAAACTTAATTTGAAAGGGTGCGTTGACAAAACGTTTGTTCCCAAAGGAGGAACTGGTTGAAAAAGGTTGGGAAACACTAACTTAGAGCAACAAAAGGAGTGAGTATCATAAACTCTCACGTCCAAAAGTTTCATCGCACACAAATATATACACACATATATATATATATATATATATATATATATATATATATATAGAGAGAGAGAGAGAGAGAGAGAGAGAGAATATATGTACACAGATACACACACATATATATATAGAGAGAGAGGGAGAAAGAGAATTTATATGTATATATACACACATACAAAACACAGACACAGACACACACACACACATATATATATATATATATATATATATATATATATATATATAGAGAGAGAGAGAGAGAGAGAGAGAGAGAGAAAGAAAGAAAGAAAGAAAGAAAGAAAGAAAGAAAGAAAGAATATGTGAGAGCATGAAAAGCTCAAAAGACATCTTCGTAAGTGTTTGAAAGTTGGTACATAATTTGACATAAGGCATAATGAAGAGGACATAGGGTTCAGTAATGAGAAATCGGAGAACTGAGTTCGAATTCCAGCCGGATTCATTACATTCACTTACCGAAAGGTATGAATCCTCTCAGAACCTTAGCAGAACCAAAGTACCACTATTCGACATCATAAATATATATATATATATGTATACAAACACACACACAGACACACACACACATATATATATATATATATATATATATATATATATATATATATATATATTAGGATTTCCCAAAATAATGTATACACTCTTTAAATATTAATAGTTAATAATACATTTTTATATGAATGAAAATATGCAAAACAGATGGATTGGAAGCAGAGGAAATTTAAGTAAATGCTCTGTTTATAATAAACAGTATTAAATAACATTTACCGGCCTGAATGTCCGAGAAATTTTCATAGCATTTACTTAAATACTTGTATCTATAAAAAAGAACGTTAAACATAAAAATGTCTTTAATATATATATATATATATATATATATATATATATGTGTGTGTGTGTGTGTGTGTGTGTGTGTGTGTGTGTGTGTGTGTTTTAAGTCCTAATTCTGTTAACATAGAAATGCCTTAGATTATTACTTTATTTGTGCGTTAGCATAGGTAAGTGAAGTAAGTGCTTATTTACGGAAAATTGTGAGTACATTCCTAGTTACAAGGAACATCATACAAAGGGTTCTTTGTCGTAAGTCATTATGTATTGTATTTTTCAAATGTTTCTATAAGTTTCAGATATATTGCACTCGAACTTGTAGATAAACTGTCCGAAGTTCATATTTTGCTATTTTTGTTCAAGTACTTTCGACTTTTCACAGTCATTATCAAGAAAATACTTTTACAAACTTTGGACACGGCTTCCTCGCCCCAAAACAAAGACAAAAGTCCGTATAAACATCTGTCCGCAAATCCTTCGTTTTTGAGTCATTAACTTTATGATAGGCGCTGTTAAATGTACAATCCAAGATAAAAATCCAAAAACACTTTTACAAACTTTGGATGCGGGTTCCTGGCACTAAAACATGGCAAAAATGTCCATATAAATATATGACGAAAAGGCCATCGTTGAACCTCAACACAACTTGTAACAGAGGTTCAAATTGTTTGTTTCATCGGATCATTGACTGGCAGTGGCTTTCATGTAATCGTACACGGTGCCAAATTGTTTTGCAGGCCCACATGACACGTTAATGAAGTATATCTGCATTATTAATGCCTGCGGCATAAACCGATTGTTTTACGAGGACCCAGAGATAAAAATCCAAGGGATTGAGATCGGAGGAACTTGCATGCCATGGAACCGTCCCTATGTCAGCCAGTCCATCGCGAAAAATGTGATTAAAATGTGCTAGCGCACCATCAAGCAAGAACAATAGACGTCCTCGTATTATCAGGTGTACATCCTCTAACAGGTCTGGAAGTGTTTGAAATAAAGTCTCTGTAAAACGTGTTGGAAGTCTACATAGATCTACCAAACCTACAAGTCAAGCCGATACATTAATTGTAAACTGGTGTCTAGCCTATATTGTATCATGGAGATTTTGATCCGCCCACAAATGTTGGTTGTGTAAATTTATTATACCCTCTTTCCCAAATGTTGCCTCATCTGTAAACAAGACTGAAGAGAAAAACAACGGATTAGCAGTTTGTGTAATAAACCATTTCCAAAAGTTCTTCCGTGGTGAGTGATCAGAGAGCGACAGATCCTGCACACGTTGCAAATGATACGGATACAGGAGCTGCTCTTGAAGTATCCTCTATGCGGTACTATGAGATATACGGCATAAGCTCCTAACTGGATCGTCACTGACAGCCTGTAGAATGGGATCAGGCGTGCGAGAGGATCTCGGTTTTCATTGATCCATTGTTTGTGGCGTCACGGATCCTGTTTCAGCTAAGCGACGATAAACAGCAGAAAAGTTTGGATGCCTTCGTTCTATAAACGCAATCTGATACAGCCGTGTATTACCTTTCGCGCGGCCCTATGTAAAAATCATATCTGCCTGCTCACGATATGAATATCCTTCCATTGTTAAACGGAACACTTCAGAGTTAGCTCACTACTACACACGTTAACACTTAAAGAGAGAATAGCCACGAATGCACATGAATGACAAATGTAACCTTGTCTAAATTACAACACAACGCTATCTACCGTAAACTCAAAAACCAAAAAAAAGCGGACATATCTTTATGTGGACTTTTGTCCTTGTTTTGCTTTTCGGAACCGACCCATAATTTTTGAAAAAGTATTTTGACAAACTCTCTCTCTCTCTCTCTCTCTCTCTCTATATATATATATATATATATATATATATATATATATATATATATATATTCGTCCTTTCTTTTAAACCTCTTTCGTTAAATATGACGGACAAGTAAATTTAATTTTTTTTATTTACTTTTTCCAGCTTTTTTTTTCTTCCGTTTTTGTGAGTGAGGGGGTACAAAACTGTTCATACAGTCCATTGTCCCTTGCGCTTCTGGCCACTTCCTCAATTATTTTCAAATGGGGGTGGGTGTTGTTAGTTATATATTTAAAGAGATAGACAGAGAAAGAGAGAGAAAGAGAGGAGAGAGAGAGAGAGTGAAGATGCAGATCCTATGAAAAAGTAGTTTATAAGTTGTTGATGATAATGCATCAGTTAAACTTATTTCTTTCTCTCTCTCTTTCTTACTTCTGACACACACACACACACACACACACATATATATATATATATATATATATATATATATATATATATATATATTCGTATGTGTGTGTTTTTGCTGTTTTCTTAAAGATATCGATTGCTTATAACGCTGTCAAAGACATTTTGTTTTACTTGCGCGCCTTTGTTTATATGTAAGACGAAGTTGTCTGGAAACAGAATAAAATCGCCACAGCCGACTTAAATAATAAAAAAGCAATTAACAGTATAAGAAAACATTCTTATCGTGTAGTCTTTAGTTTAATGCGCAAGGGAGCTTAAACGGCAATAAAATTTATTTTTAAATATAATAAAAGATAATACAAACTCATTTAAAAACATCAATGAAACATTTTGATGTTTTTACATCAATGAAACATTTTAAGGAGCCGTATTCAGTGTATTGTAAACATAAATAGGAATCAAAAAGAATTTAAAAGAAATTGTTTTTAACTGATGGAAACTCTAATAAAATCTATCTGTATATAAAAAAATCTAGTAAATACTGTAATAAGCGTTAAAAAATATATCTGATCAGATCATATCAAGCCCAAGCCGATCCTCAACCAGGCCTGTACAACATGTACAGATATTCTGTCACTGGGGGCGAACTGTTAACACGCCAAATTTCATTACTGCATTTTTTTTAAGTAAATTTTTACATTTTACCTTTAGATTAACTTTATTATTATTTAAATAATTTATTATTTAAAATAATGAATATTTATTTATTTTAATTGAATTTGCATATTCTATCTTTAAACAAACTTTTTCAGTGCGAAATTCACAAGTGTAATTAAGAATTTTATCACATGAAGTTAATTTAGATTTAATATTTTTGTCTATGCTACTGCTCAACAATAACTATATTAAGTATAGCATTAATTTTTATGAATAATTTATGATTTTCTTTAACAGAAAAAATAGATTTTTAAAGCATGTTGAATATTTATGTCGTAAGTAAATAAATAGGAATACATTAAAAATGTAACGTTTTTCACTGCGAAATTAATAAAAATGACATATTAAATAATTTATCACATGAAATTAATGTCAAAAATTAAATTCAATAAATTTATTTTACAACTATTTTTAAAAATATACCACAAAAATGTAAAAGAGAAGATATTCATTGTATAGTCAGTATATTTTTTCTTTTTTTTTTTACATTTTTTGCGTGTATTTTAAACAGTGAAATTCACAAAAATGTCATTCTAAAGAATTTTATCACAGGAAGTTATTTATTTTTTATTATTCTTTATAATAACGAATATCTTAATTATAAAATTTATTTTTTTAAAATAATTTCTGTTTTATTTATAACATGTGAAGTATGTTGATACCGTCCTTGTAAGAAAACAAAACAAAAAAAAGAATGTTACTGCTAATTTCCCAAAATGACCATACAGAAATTGAGCGAAATAAAGGGTTCAGTTCGACATTCCAACCACCTGAAGAAGGCCGGAGCGTACAACGGCCGAAACGTTGTGATAAACATGGCGACAAAGATGAGGACAATAGTCCGAATAATTTAAATAGTGTACATAATACCTCATCTCAGAAATATAGACAGATAGCATTGTTGATGTTAAAAATGTAAAACAAAGTTAACCAGTTAAATATTTTAAAATATAAAATATACGGTAAAGTAATAAACTGGTTAATTTTGTTTCGATAATCGTGTTTCATGGGAGAGGGGGTGATTGATCCGTACCCCTCACCCGGCAAAATACGATTATCCAAAGGTTTTAATGAGAGAGTTTCAATTTACTATGTAACTTCAACATAAAACCGACCTGACCAGTAAAACAATTTGGAAATCCTTTGGAACAACGTAATTCTTTAAAGACGATGGAAAGTGTTGTGTACGATACACCTAATTTACATAAGTGGAGTACCGACCATATAAATATGGGTTGGTACCGGAAGACGGGGGATAGTAGTTAGAAGAAGACATCGAATCGAGAGACTCTGCCCGACTGCGATTTAGTCAACCCATTCTGCAGGAACCGTCTTCCCAAGAATATACCAAAACTAACTGTAAATATTATGTACCCTTTCCTTGTTTCAATACATTTTGTTAACGTACATTTTGTGTTGTATTATTATTATTCCATGCTTATCCAAGTTTCAACAGAAAGTAACCATGTTTTTTCATTATACTGGTAGTAAAGTAAGTGATCGATTTACGTTGATTTTACGTCGTGAACTGAACCCCTTCGTAAAATTTAAACAAATTAATAAAAAAAAATGATTAGCAGTAATTTGAAACAACACTCCTGACAAACAAAACACTTTTTTGCAAAATGAATTTTCCATCTGATTATTAAACAGAAGAGATACTAGTTTAACCATTAAACATATATACAATGGCTTAACTGATTTTTGTAGATATTTGCTAAGCAGTTGGTTTAATTTGGCTATGCTTCGTGAATTTGAAAAATTTATAAAAAGTTCTGGAGGTGCATATTTAACGGTTTAAAATTTTATTGAAAATTTTCATATTGAAAAAAAACTAAATTACATTTGCTGGATGAAATGAGATGCCAAGCATTTGATAACATACCAGGCCTTCAAACGAGGACCTCTAAAGAACCAGCACTAAAAGTTTTGAAATTATCTTAAAATTCTATTTATAAAGATGTTTATACATTTCTCTTTAAGACTACATAATCAGTATTAAAAAGTGCATATTTTTTCAAGTAGTAAAAATATGTTCATGAAGCTTCTTTTAAAAAAGACATACTTATCTATTCAGAGAAATATTTAACAGTTATTTTTTTATTTTCAGTTTCCCCCTTTTTAGATAAATCTAAATTGTTTAGTTCCTCAAATTATCCTGTTAATTATTTTTAGTTCGTGTTAACGTAAATTGATTTTAATTATGGAAACTATGTATACTGGTAATATCTATTATCGTATCATAGCGAAATAATTATTTTCTTCATCTTCTATGAAACAAATTGTACATGTAACAATAAATTTTCTAAAAGTTATCAAAATTATTGCTTTGTCTGAAATTCACATTTTTGTAAAGTATTCTCAGACATTTTTCATACGCGATTTTGTAAGATGTTGAAATTACTTTCTGATTGGATTATGCAATTATATTTTCTTTAATCAATTGGTATAAAAAAATTAATTCATTATTTTTTCGATATCTAAAAATTTCACAAATTTTTGTTGAATAAAGTGATTTTTGAGCATTTACTTATTTTATGGTACAGAAGATTATTTTTGTTCTTAATTTGCATTTATGGAAATAAGTCAATAATTGTAAACTGCTTCCTAATATTATGTATAGTTGCTAATTAACTAATTATTGGACATTACTGACAAGTTTCTTGCTAAAAATGTTCTCAGTAATTGTTATTTAGTAGTAATTTTGATTTCCGCATGTCCGCCTCCAGTTGTGGACACCAGTCGCATAGTTGCCAGGCCTGGTATAAGGATCGCTTTGATCAAGCCGTTTTCAATATCTCGAGAACCTCAGCCTTGATGTAAATTAGCAAACAATCAGATAGGACATTGCTGCGCATGTCTGAGTAGACGCTCTCCTTTGGGTTATTTGGTCGGCAGTCAAATACTACTGAGGGAGATTTTGCATCGTACGACCTTTATGATGATGACAGCGGAGTTTTCTCTTATCGCTCAAATCTCTCAGCCCCGTCTACAGTCAAGTTTTTTTTTTTTTTTTTTCTGTCGTCTTCTGATTTTTCCCAAGCCAAGAATCGCTATTGAGACGTCTTGGATAATTTAAAGGATATCGCAAGGAGGCAAACTTCGGTAACGTTATTTTTCTCTTGTTTCCTTTCATATTAAATGGTTGTAAACAATTAGTGCAGACATGACATCATACTTCAATGCCAAAAGGAAGAAAAGAGATCATTTATTTCTTTTCTTTTTAAACTCCTGCCTCAGGTGGTATTTAACATATAGTCTAGAGACTTTTACCGTGCAAGATCATAAATATGGAGATATTCAATGGGGATCAAACAGCGAGACTAGAATAAGACTCCAAAATCATCTGTACTGATGGCCCAGAATCAGGTCCGGTGCAAGAGTTTGTGTCCAACATAAATCTATGATACGCCTTCCGGAATCATTGATACGAGGTCCCTACTCTACTATATTTCAATTTTCATATGGTTGTAGTCACATTAAATACAAACTTGGCTCCTACAGGTCAGGGGGCAGGGGTTAGTACGTGCTGGTCCTGTCTATGGTCTTAGTACACCAAATGCAGCCTTTAAATAAATATTCCGTAAGATTCAAAGAACTATTTGGATATATGAAATGATTCTTTCTGCTGTATTTACGCTACAGACTTTCGGCCGGTATATTCTACAGCCTTCTTCGGATAAACTATCGGTAAAGAAATAAAATGTCTCCTGCTTTCGGTAGGACAAAGCAAAAAAGTTCAAATCGTTTATAGGAAAGATATTAATAGACGTTATTAAATTTTCAACCATTCTTACAATTCTCTTTGTTATTCTTTTCTTTGTTAAACAAAAAAGTTCCAAACCATTGAGCAATAAAAACTATCTTGAAACCGATATTGATTTGACTTAGATTTCCTTTTTTTATCTTTAGACCGGAATCAAGGCAATAAAGCCACTAAGAAGCAAGAGGTTATTGGTTGTAATAAATATGAGAAAGGGAAAAACATTATTAAGGAAAAGAATACTAATAGAAGAGGAATTAAGAGAACAAAAGATAATGAATGATATTGTATTTAAATTTTTGAAGATGAAAATTGACAGGAAATTAAGAAACCAACAAAGAGTTCCAGGGCAAGAGAAGAAACTGTTAGCATAGAACTTACGGTTACATCTAACAATTGCAACTGTAAAAAAAAAATGTGTCCTAGCTGCCAGTCTAGTCGAGGTACCAAAGGAGATGATCAGAAAAATTATCATGAACTTATTTATAGAAAACGTACTGGAAAGCTACATTACAGTTGTGGGAAAGTGATTGAAGCCGAGATGTCCGGTCAGGACTGATAACATTGCAAATTCTTTTATTAATTCTTTTTTTCATTTTGTTTTGGTGCGTTAAAATTAAGCCATTTATTACCCCAGTTAACAACAGGCCAATTTTACCTTATCGAACCAATCAGACTGAAGACAGAAGTACATAGTTGTGTCATTAGCATAGATACCGAGATGAGAATTGATGACAGAGGGAAGGTCGTTTATGAAAATTATGAACAACGTAACTCGAAGGATAGTGTTCTGGGGGACATCCGTATTAATGTAAAAAGATCTAGAGGAGTGGACGTTCAAGATAACTTTCATTTCATGATTTGATAAGAAAGATTAAATCAGATCAAAAATTCGTCCAGTAATACCATTTCAACTTGTGAAGAAGATCAGCATACTAAATCCTGTCAAACGCCATCGAAATATTCTAAACAACAGATCGAGCTTTACCATTCCAATCTAAAGCCCAACAGATTCTTTTAGCAATAACTGTTAACACATCAGCAGTTGACCTAGAGAAGCAAAAGCAACTCTGAGAGATTATAGTTCTTAGTACCTCGTCAAAAAGAATTTCAAGGCTAATATGCCGATAGAAGAATCAGGAAGCTCACCTTAGTTCTTAAAGACATGAACTACCGAAGAGAATTTCCAACGAGCAGACATCTGGCAAATCTTAAGAAGGAAAGCTCATGATAGAGAAGGAAAAAATGCTCCTAAGATTATACAAATTCATCGGAGAATTGTTTCATGACGAAAAATGGAAACCTACAATACTCAAAAATATGGCAAGACATCAAATAAATAAATGCGGTAAAATCGGCATTGATCATGATGAACAGGAGCCAAGCAACAGGACTTGATGGGATTATAATACAGATGTTATCATCGCCAACAAGTTTACAAAAATAATAAATGAAATATAGAACAGCCGCGACTTAAAGGAAGATCTAAGCAGCAAGTACAAATGAATGCGAGCTCCATCGGACGAACAGCTTAATGAGCCATATAACTAAGCTTATCATCTGTATTCTGTCGAAAGGAACACCTCACATAGTTAGACTGAACATAATACTGAAGATAATATAGTGTTTGTGACACTGCAACAAGAAATATAATATTTATGATCTGAATGCTGTCAGTGCGAACAAGGTATAGAAAGGCGTATGTTTTATAGACTACGCAGAACTTTTGATAAGGTACGCCACAAAGATATCTCAGCTGCTAGAAAAAATTAATTTATTTGGGAAAGACATTACAATAATCAGGTAGCAAATCACCTGCATGCGGGTAGAACATGAATTGAGTAAATACACAAAGATGGAGAAGCACACAAGTCTAAATTCGTCTTCTCAATAGATTAATTCACACAGTACAGTGAGGTAATCATAAAAGTAGATGTCCTACCAGGATTTATTATTGGTGGCTAAAATCTTAACAGCATAAGGACTGACACAGAAAAAAAAGCTACAAGAAAACCTAGACAAGTTAATGACGAAAAGCAGGAAGAAAGTCATTTTCTTCATAGACCACATCACAAATGACTCTATGAAAAATACATCAGGCATCAAGGCCTCTGATCAGAAGGTTTTGAAGAGCGTGGAACCATTTCTTAATTGCTCTTATTCCAAGGTCCACGTTAACCCGGGGTGGTAGCACCTGTTGGGGTCCCGGCTATGGGAAAATTATTAACCATCCCAGAAAAAAACTGGCGTTAAAACTACGAAAGTATAAAAATATTTTTATAGTAAAAATACTACCAATACATTTTTTTAGGAAAAATCTTACCAGTAATAAAATTGACTGTCGCCAAAAATACTCTTTAGAAAAATCCGTCAATGAAACCTGAACTACAAAATGATTTCTTACAAATACGTATTCTTACGAACCTATCCTAAAAGTCTTGTCGGCATTAAATAACTCATTGAAGTTGATATGCCGTAAAACCTCGAAAAGGACCTCCAATCGATTGTGAACTGGGGCATGATTTGGCTGGTCAACTTCAACGCTTCGAAGACAAAACTGCTCTCTATCAATCACCACAGAGAGCCTTCCCTTCCCTCCATTAGAATGTCTGACGCTCAACTTCTCGAGAGCAACTC
Source organism: Acanthosepion pharaonis (assembly GCA_903632075.3). Lineage (NCBI taxonomy): Eukaryota > Metazoa > Mollusca > Cephalopoda > Sepiida > Sepiidae > Acanthosepion > Acanthosepion pharaonis. The sequence continues at coordinate 5,299,098 of CAHIKZ030000058.1, forward strand.
TCTGCGGCTTCTCGGTCTCACGTTGACTGCTGACCTGAGATGGAATAAATACATCGAGTCAATTGCCTCGTCCACTGCGAGGAAAGTTGGCTCCCTGAGCCGCGCTAGGAAGTTTTTCTCCCCTGAGTCAATCCTCCAGATATACAAATCCACAATTCGCCCTTGCATGGAGTATTGCTGCCATATATGGTCTGGCGCCCCTTCTGTTTGCCTCGGGGTTCTTGATAGGCTCCAGAAGCGGATATGCAATATGGTTGGCCCTGCCCTGGCGTCTCGTCTACAGTCACTTTCTCACAGACGCACCGTCGCCTCCCTCTGTCTGTTCTACAAATACTTTCATGGAAATTGCTCCGAGGAACTGCATTCGCTGATTCCCAAACTTCATGAGTTCAAGCGCCCTATGAGGCTGGCATCCCGCTCTCACCCCTTCACTGTCGAAACTCCTAAATGTAGCCGTCTCTTCTACTCTAATAGCTTCATGTCTCGCACCTCTCGCCTGTGGAACTCTCTTCCCTTCTCCTGTTTCCCTGAGAGTTATAATCTCCAGCTATTCAAGTGTAATGTCAATCGACATCTCCAGTTGCCTTAATCTATCTACTACCCTCATCCTTTTTCTATTCCTATCTGCTCTTCCTATTTTCTGCAAACCTTGCGTCCTAGTTCCGCCTTGAAATAAACGAAAATAAACCAAACAAATGACTGTGAGGCGCCAGCAAACAAGTAACAGGCCAACTGGAAGATTTTAATATCCACCGGCAAGAAGACATTAAAAAGGAGTGTCCACGTCACAATAGTCGATAATCTTTCCACAACCATCCTCCAAGATATCTCCTTAGGTAACAAAAAAAGAAGCGGGCAGAGGGAAGAAATTGAACTGAGAACGTCACCCAGTGAATCGGAAGATCCTTTGCAGAGACTCAGACGCCTTACGACCATATCACGTTGAAACACCAGTTCACGTACGATCACCGAAATTAAGCAACGTTGACCCTGGCAATACCTAGTTGTCGGGTGGGGGTCACTGCTTGTTAATAATAGGTGCTGTAAGCTTGCATGTGCGTGTGGTGTAATGGATAACGGCTCGAAATTGGAACTCGACTCTCCGAGTTCCAATTCTAGTTAGGTTCGTTATATTCACTTACGCGGAAATACTCTTGGGAAAGGCATGAACCCACCTCTTCTCCCCCCAGCTACGGATTAATTAGTAGGACAAGTATCAGTAAATAATTATTATCACCAAAAATATTTTGTCTTTAAATAACCTGAAAAAAGTTGATAATCCGTAAAAAATCAATCAATCAGAAACTCAGTTATAGGCATTCAACCGAGACATTAGGAGAGATCTGGTCAGGTGCTCAGCTGCGCAACGACCCTGTGTCTCCATCCGTAACAGATGATGATCAGAACATGCCATTATTAAATTATCTATCTATCTATCTCAGTCTGTTCATATCTATCTATCTACCTATCTATCTATCTGTTTCTTCTTATCTATCGATGACTTCAGATAGAAAGAAAATCTATCTATATATATCTGTCTCTCATTTGAACTTTCTCGTTACGCAATTTCTTTCATGAGCAAATGTAATTAATTATAAGCTTTCATAGTGAACATTAGAAATGACGGAAGTCAAAAGGAAAACAAACGACGTAAAATGAAAAAGAAAAACAAAATATTTACAGAACAATGCAGCTAACGTCATTTTCTCGACTTTTTAAAGAATTATTTTTCTAAAGAATTAATTGATTTTGTTCTATTTCTTTAGGTCTCCGGGTTTTTGTGTAAATTTCCGTCGCGCAATGAGTCGGATCCTATTTGTTGATATGACAACAAGATATTGGAAAGTTCTTGTGGTATGACACTGACCATGTTTCATATTTTAACAAAATTTTAACAATTAAGTACGCAGACATCTTAAAAATATTTTTTTTTTAATTATGAGTAACTTATATTCACCTGGTGTAAGTTTAAACTGACGCCATCTATTTTCGATCCGGTTAAAATTTTTTGTTCTTGTTTCGTTTTCATGTTTTGAGTTCAATTAAAAAATTCTCCAATACATTTCAGTGAAATTTTCGCTTTCCAAAATTATATGATTTATTTTAAATATTTGAATAAAAAAGAATTCGTCTGTTTAAACTGACACCAGGGCGATATGGATTAAAGTAGTGCCTTCTGTTTTTCCATGTTGTGTGACTATTTGCTTAAAGTTCGTATTTTAATATTTTTTTTTAAATTTAGATGATACTTGAAAATTTCCCAGCATACTTACTTGATATTTTCATTTTCCAAAATTATATTTTACAATTATAATTTAAATTTACAATTATATTTTAAATATATAGGTGGGGTATACTGAGAGGTGTCGGCCCTGGTGAACAGCTACTCGAGGCCGCGCCCTCTTATTGCACTAGAGAGACGGATCGGTGCATGCACCGAGGCTAGCGCAACCGATGGTTGCGGCGATTGGAGGAACTTTTGTTCCTTGCCCGGGTGTATGCACTCGGGCTCCCCACATTAAACCTTAAACCGACTTTGTCTCACAACCTGACCTCGTGCGGGTGGGGGTGAGTAAATACAAATATATAGGAGAAAGGCGTCAGTTCAAACTAATGCCAGGAGAATATTATTTACCTGGTTAAATTTGTAATTGAAATATTTTACTAAAAAGTATTTAAACTGCTTATATAGCCCCAAATCATCTTTCAACAATAGTGTCATCTATCTTTTTTTACTATTATCCTTTTTAATATATAAAACTGTAGTAGAGGCTCGCCTTTGTTTCCTGTTTAGGAATATGTTTCGGGTACATTTCTACTTCTGACGCCATAATGGGGTTGGCTGTCATGAATATCTGGTGATATGAGTGGATCGTGGCTACGTCTCTTCATACTGAGTGTACAGAGTTGAGAGTTTACTGGTTGCTGCTTCCAAACTCTTCCGTAGCGTCTTACCAAATCAACAATCGCATAATATCGGGGTTCTTGCAGTGCGATGTCGCGCATGAAAAGGTGTCTCTGCAAGCACTTACAGTGGGCAAACCCGAGGCCACACCATGCCGCAGTCTGTGCTAGTCCCAAGCACGCTCATCTTACATTAGACGACCTATAGTTAGTTATGTGCTATGCGTGATACACGCTTAATCGATCATGTATCTTTCGTTACATGATGACGAAGCAGATTTTTTTTTCCTGCAGTAGGTTGCCATTCCTTTCTGCGGTAGACCAGCTGCCACCCAAGGCTATAGAACCCAGTCTGTCCTGCTGTTTACCCATAACTGGGGGAGAAGAGGATTCATACCTTTCCCAAGGGTATTAGCACGTAAGTGAATGGAATGGATTCGACTGGAGTTCGAATTCGGCTCTCCGATTCCTCAGTCCGAGCCGCTATCCATTACTCCACCGTGCCTCTTCAGCTAATACTATTTTCGGTATATTCCTAATCTAAAATACACACCATGACGATAAGTAGCCAATGAAATAAAACTAAACCAGCTTGACAAGAAACACCTAAATCACTCAACCTTACTTTTTCCAACATTCGCGGTATTTGTACCAATTTCTGCAAGTGAAATCTTTCCTCTTCGAACACTATCCGGACTTCCTAGCTCTCTGCGAAACTAATCTTAATTCATCAATCGTCTCGTCAGAATTTTCGATTCCTGGCTATCTTACATGTATATGGACACTAGAACCATTCCTAAAGGAAGGACTCTAGTGTCCGTATGCATGACCTGGGAGTTTATGCTCACCCACTGGCTAAGGAACTCTCTCTCTCTTGAGTCGCCAGATCAATCTTATATGTGCCTCCGTCTTTCTCTATTAAACTCAGCTATCTCTTCTTTCTCTATCGTTCCCCTTCCTCTCATGACTGTTGCGTGCTAGATGGTATTTTGATAATATAGATAGGGTCCTCTCTCTAAACCAGTTTGCAAATATCTTTGTGTTCGATCACTTCAATGCCCACCATGCCAAATGGCTTAATCATTGTCAGGGGCCTCGCTGGCATCCAAACCCTGAATTTATCTATCACCCAGTCTCTCAGGCAAGTAGTGAACCTCCCGATGCGTTTCCCCAGTAATTCTGACGAACACACTGCACTACTTGATATATTCTTTATCACTGCCAATAACTCATGTCATACTCTGCAGCTCTGCCCTCTTGGTAATTCCGATCATTCAGGAGGGCATTCATTTATTCGGAGAAATGAGTAAGTAATTTAGGTGTGTCTCATTCTGATTCTTGATAGGACAACTTCTTACTTCTGAAAAAGTCTGAGACCATGATGCCATTCTTCAACAATGAATTTAATTTTGTGAAGTTTATTGTTTGGGCGGTATTTTGCTATTTGTTTAGAATGTACGATTTTATAAATTCTTTAGAGGATGTCCAATATTTGCTGCCATGTCTGGCCGTTCATTCTTAAGTATGCCTGTCAGCTTTGGTAACTAACTACTCCCTTTTGCAGACACATGCACAAGCAGATTATTCTTTTGTTCAACACCCTCAGGGCCAACCTATTTTGAGCCATCTTTAATTACCGTTTCTGCGAGAGAGCGCATAATCTTACGTAATCACCAGTTTGAACAAGGTAAATGCACTCAGAACCTTCGCCCATGATGTCTTGTGACTTCGTACTAGCAGAAGAATTGACAAATTCCAATCCTATTCGTTTACCCAGTTTAAATCACAAGGCTTGGGTCAACTCATGTTGTGATTTTCAGGCACTTCCCAACGATTGTCGCATACTGGAATCGTCTCCTCAGACCCATAATATCAATAAGTTACCTCCTTGGTAAATCGACCATGGTGAGAATCGAACCTCTGTCTTATGGTCAGAACGTTATCGTTCTTAGCATACGGCTAGATGCCCAATAGAATCTTATACAGGTTTTATGTATAATTTTTTGTGATCCTAGCTCTTCGGAAGGTTTTCGAGTACTGGTTAATCATCTCCTTTTCCCTGCATTTTAAAGCATTATTACGGGTAACTCTGGAATAATCGGAATATACGAATGAACCTAAAGCTGAAATTAAGACGTACCTCTTCTTTCGTCATCGCCAGCTACAGATGCGATTCATGGGATTTGGAAAAGAATGAAAGACATCGGATTGATTCTTTCGAGATGTAGGCCATGGACAGTAAGACGTACTAATAATTAGGTGCTACATACCATCAGAACAAAGTACCTATTGAGAGAGTAGATGGTACTAATGAAAGTCCGTTACTTTGAACAGATTATGCGACGAGGTGACTTCAATAAAGACATTCTTCTAGGCCCAATGTATGTAAAAAAGCACCAGGGACGACTACCCATATCTTTGTTTGATAATATTAAGAGGTGAACTGAAATGACGGCGACTTAGTCAGTAAGGGCAGAATCAGATACAGATAAATGAAGGGGAGTGGTGACCACATCAGCGGCGCAAAATTCGCTAATTGAATGAAGGATGATGATTATCGACAATGATTGTCTTGTCTTCAATTCTGAGTTTTATTTAAACCGGTGTTTCGGAACCTTTTTTAAACCAGTGCCTCTTTGGGCACAGATATTTTGTCAATGCCCTTCCCCACTGTCAAATTAAATTTCGAATATTATACTGAATTCATATTTTACAGAATGATAACACTTAGGTATTAGTGCAAAAATAATTTTAATATTGTTTTCATTTCTATTATATACGCCAATGTTTAAAAGGGTAAAAATTATTTTACACCTAATCTCAATATTTTCAATGAAGTGTTTGACTTTGGTGTTTACTGGCTAAAGCTCTTACTCAAGGCTCCTTGTTGCTTAGAAGTAATCTTAGATTTCATCGTTTTGTAACTTGCAGGCGGTTTTTTTGTTTAGTAAGAATCTGTGTAACTGCATTGAAACCACATCCAGCCATATAGCTAGTTGAAAAAGCAATGAAGAAAAGTTTTCCCACAGGTTCAGATATGTTTCAAAGATTTCCGTTTCAAGCCAATATTGAATAATTTTTGAAAATTTGAAAAAAAAATGGATAAATGCCGTCTGAGTATGTTCACCGCCCCCAAATGAAATAATCACTCCCAGCGCCTCCCTTCAATCAGAACAGAGTCCCCAAATGGGGAGCTAGCGCCCACGTTGAGAAACTCTGATTTAAACGTACGAGTCACACGCCTTTCAGCGCTTAAACCATTTTGGAAGAGCATTGTCAGTTATGCTACAATTCTTTAAACTTTCTGTAGTCTGCTTACAGACTCATTGGCTTTGGGACCTGGTTTTAAATAATGTCTCAAAATTGCCAGAAACTCAATATTTGCATCCGCCATTGTAACATCTGGAGCAATAACATTCTTTAAAGAAAATATAAGCCCTAACTTAAAGGTGTGGAGGAGGCGTCATGGCAAAGCATCTTTTCTTTATTGAAATGATAATGAGTCTCTTCAATTCGGCCGTGATATTTGGAACAGAGCCGAATATCTTAAGCGAATCTATAACGACTTCCTATCGGTAATCAGCATTTTGAAAGAACAAAATGGCGCGCATGACAGATACGAAGGAAATTTAGTTAAACGATGCATATGAAGACTTCGACGTTAAAAAGTGAACACACACATACACATGCACACTCACATGCACAAATACACACGCACACACACAAACACACACACTGAATTTTGTTCAAATAAGTCTCAATGTGATTTTTATCTGAAGATTGCGTATACTGAAATCCTTCATTGTATGCATAAGAATAAAATCACAAACACGCACACATATATATATATATATATATATATATATATATATAATATTTGAATATTCCTTATTCAAATGGCCAATTTTAAATATTTTTGAAGGATCTATTTAATATATAGAAAAATATTTTTTTATTAAGGTACATATTCGCAGAATGTTTCATGCATAGTAATTAATTAAAAAAACACACACACATATATATATATATATATATATATATATATATATATATATATATATATATATATATATACACAGAGGGAGCGATGGATAAATTGTCGTCTAAATGAAGCAAAAATGAAAATAATGCCGACATCTCATTTTAACAGATATATTTACTAAAATTACACAGAAATATCTTGAAATACTAAAGAATGTATTTATTTAACAAAATCACTATTGGCTTCAAGCACGGCCCCCAGACGACTTCGGAATCTTCTGCATCTCTTCTAGGCGGTCTCCTTGCTTAAGTTGGTGAATGATGCCATAATCCTTGCCTTAAATCCAACTGCACCACACACATAATAATCAAGAGAGTTGCAGTCTGGAGACTTAGGTGGATAGATGTAAGGAGTGATATGGTCGTAGATATGTATGGCAGCAACTACTCGTGTGGCATTGTATAGAGTTCTTTTGCCCCATATAGTGTATTGCAGCAGCCACCATTTTAATCAGAGCAACACTGTCTCCTCAAGGCACTTGATGTTGAGTCTCTGTGGAATGACGAATGGAGGTATAATGTTGCCATTACTAGCGATCACTCCAAACCCTTCGTAATCACCATTAGACTCATCCAACTCTTTCTGATTCCTCTGCACTGGCCTCAAATTGGCAACCAAACACTCTGAAATGCTCGTATTGGAGCTTCCGGTGTGAATGCTAAGCAGTACAACATGACATTTCCAAATTTCTGGCGCAATGATTTGCGACATGGGGCTCCTTTTCTCACAGACGGTGCCCAACTGACCTTACTATACTGTCCAGCCAACAAAATCCAAAGCAAGCATGTACGAAATTAAAAATATGAAATGGCGACAATTTACACATTGCATTCTGTATATATATATTTACAGCAATAAAATTATCAAAGCCAGAAACATAGTTGTCTAGAGTGCTTATTGTAAAATATGAAATGCAGAGCAATATACAATTACGCTAAAAAAATACTTTAGGTGATCGCACAGTTATGATGGTAAAGGACAAGTCTAGCATAAATGACTCTGAATGAAAATCTCCATAAAAATAGAGCTGAAAGGGGGGAAGCTAGTCTGGTAGGTCTTTTTTTTAATCATTTCATCCCCAAGAAAGGCGATAATGCTACTAAGACGCAAGGGATTACTAAAAGTGGATGAGAATTAAAGAAAGGACAACAAAAGTACAGGTTTAGGAAGACAGAAAAATGCGATCGACGTTGCATTTAAATTTTTGAAGATTTTAGGGCAACAAAAATTCGGAAGGGAGTGCCAGATCTGAGAAGTGCAAGAGAAGAAACTATTAAAATAAAACTCATAATTACATCTAGGTATTAAACAATAAAACATTAAGACCTAATAGCCAATCTAGTAGCACGCTTAAATTCACGCGATGGAGGTACCAGTGTGAAGAACTCATTATAACAAATGTCATGAAAATATTTATAGAAAAGGCAGAGTGAAGCCACGTCCCGGCGGTGGGAAGGTGACTGAAGTCTAGATGCCAGGAATACACTGAATTCAAAACTTTGAAGTAAGTTACGGGAAATCTTCACAATTTCCAGATCAGATAGAAAAAGAAACTGTGGAGAGACATCATCGGCTATATCTTGAAGGAACAGGGCATGAAAGAAGATGTAAAAGATTTCCTTTGACAAGTACACAGGTGTATTTATTAGGGTAACAATTTGAAATGAATGAATTGTCAGATATGTGTTCATTAAAATAATTGACATTAAGCCAGTCAATTTTGAACCATTATCGTAGTATAAAATTTCTAAAAATAGTCACAAGAGTCACTATATTCCATAGTATAACAAGCACATATACTTTTCCTATTTCTCTTTCTTTCTTTCTTTCTTCCTCTCTCTCACTCTTTCTCTGTCTCTGTCTCTGTCTCTCTCTCTCTCTGTGCCTATCTATCTATCTATCTATCTCACTTCATCTTTCTTATAACAACAAATTGGGGTCTTCAGATTAATATTCATGTTGAATTTGTGGAGCTTGTTTCCTTTTAAGACAGATAACTTCCACCATCCCTTTACCAATAGTCGGGCAGTCTATCCCGCCGACGCTCATATATGGGTAAGCTCTGTATTAATTTTTCAACTGCTGTCTTTGTTAAATATTAAATTTTAAATCTCTAGTTCCGTCACTGAATACAGTCCACCATCTGGGTTGAATAAGACTGACGTATTTGGCGTCAGGTGAAATTGATTATACCCATGAGGTAATTTTGAATTTCTCTGTTATATATATATATATATATATATATATATATATATATATATGTGTGTGTGTGTTTGTGTGTGTGTGTTCCTATAATAGTACTTATTTTTACAATTGTAAGCGATCAAGTATTCAATCCTAGAAGACAGATCTGACACACACACACACACACACACACACACACATATATATATATATATATATATATATATATATATATATATATATATATAATAATAATGTATATAATATATATGTATATATAAATAAGAAGAAAGAACAGTAAGATATATACTCCGGTGTTATTATTGATATTTTTTTATTTTTAATATATATAGTGCAATGTCCTTTTGTGGCGATCATGGTTTTCTACAACACTCTGAGCGGTGTAGATCTTAACAATGTTTCCATTTTTTTATGCTTCTTAATCCCTGTGCTGCGAGGAAATTGTCCACTATTCACTGTCATATAGTAGGACTGATATTACACAAAACTTCAATACTCTGTTTTGAAAACATTTTTCATATCTTAATGAGGCTTTGGGTTTCAGTGTCACATTTTCCGTTCTCTGTTAAAAACAATTCCCAGATATTTAAATTGTTGTACTTATTTGATTTTAGTATCTCCAAGTGTACCTCTTGTTGCCATTGTCTCTAGAACTTAACTATTGCTCACATGTTCGGTCCATGGTATTCTTAGCATTGTTCTTTATAACATAATTCTATTGGGTGAAGTTTCTTCTTCAAAAAAGAAGTGGAATGAAGCTGGACGTGGCCGGTTAGGTCATCTAGACGCATTAGATACCAGAAATTTAAAACTGAAGTTTAATGTTAAGTATCCCTGCATTTTTAACATTTCTCTTGCTGTGTAATTACAACTGGCATTTGTTTGTATTTAATTCCTCCAATTTCTTCTTCTTCTTCTTCTTCTTCTTCTTATGTGCCATGTCACTTTCAAGACGTGTACGATCATAACTCTCCACAACTTTCTATTTCTCGTGACCCTTTCGTCAAGACCCCCGCCTTCTGTCCCGCCGTTCATTAACACAAGCTCATCAGTATACGGCCCGCTTCCTCCTTCTTATCTCTTGCCCTCTATATTCCCTGTGAGTGTTAAGTTTTCCAAGCCCTCTTTCCTCATTAATGTGTCCAATAAACTTCAGCTGCCTCATTATGATTCTGAGTATAAGTGTTCTTTTTTGTTGCTATTTTCTTCCACATTGCTTGCTCGCTCCGTCCGTGGTATTCTCAGAATCCTTCTGTAGTGTGAGAGAGAAAGAGACAGTCATGGTATACAGAGAACACGCTCCCAACAAATTATATATATATAGATATAAATGTAGATAAATAGAGAGAGAGGGAGAGCGAGAGAGAAAGAGAGAGAGAGAGAGCTCTGATACAGCAAAACAGTCTGTGTGTGGATGACAATATATATGCTCCTGAAAAATTTATTTCGGTTGAGCTCTCTGGGGAGAAAATGTAAGTTTGTAAACAATGACTATTACTGCTAATAATGCAAGACTCTTCGGTAAAGCGAATCGAGTTCTCTCAGTTACTGTGTATTTATCTAAAAATAAATACGCTTAAATTCACATTCATCCCTGCCGTGTCAACGGCTTAGAGCTAGAATCTCCGACTGACGTCATTTCAGCCGGGTCTCAATCCTAGCTGGAGGCTACCGGACGTCTAGCCACACTGATGAGTTGTGATACAGTGAAACAGTCTGTCTGTGGATGACTATGATATATATATATATATATATATATATATATGAGGAGAGAGATAAATGATTGAGAGAGAATCATTATATTCTAACATACGCCTCACATACACACATATATGTGTCTGTATGTGTATGTGTGTGTACGTAGAGAGAGAAAGAAAGAGAGAGACAGAAGGATGAAAAGCAATGTCTCTTCTTTTTTTGTTATTTTTTTTTTATTCTTCTTTATCTGAACTCCATTTCTCTTTAAGTCTTGAAGTTAAAAACAAAACAATAAAACAACCTTTTATTGTCTTTGTGTTTGATCTTGTCTTTAAATAACATTCCGAGACAAATTCCGCCTCGGGACTTCTTACCCTTTCAACAAGTCCAATCTACTTTACTAATGGAGGATACAAAAAAAAATTCATAAAATAATTTTATTCTCATTTTTAATATATATAGAATTCTGAAATTTCCCTTGACTAAAAATGAGATTCTGGAACTTTTATAAACCTGAGGAATTTGATCCGATTTCAAAAAAGCTTTCGACTTTCAAAATTATTATCTGTCGTATCGCTAATTATTCAAGCCGGGTATTGTAGATTTTACAAGCCTTTAATCAAGTCCTTGTCATTGACTTTTACCAAACAGAGCGCTTGCCGGAGAGCAATTATAGTCTTACATACTAATGAGTTCGTTCTATACAGGTTAAGTTAAACTTTCAGACTGCAGACTTGTCTCATCCCAACTTGTCGAATGGTGGAGTCTTCTGTCCAAAACATCGCTGGACCAGTGACCGGAGCAGATTAATGGTAGTTTCTGGATTTGAATATCGATTTTAAGTGAGCTTAATGATTATTTATGAGCGCTTCTTGAATTTAAAAATTTCGACAAACTAACATTTTTAATTTTGTTTATAAGTGCTTGTTGCAAAATAAAATCCTTACAATTTCCTCCATAAAAGTCATCAGAGGGCGAAATGCGTCGGCTAAAATAAGTTTTCTTTTTGTTTTTTATTCATATTATATACTTTTACAGATATAAAAGAAATTTTACATATATGAGGGGATAATGGAAGTCTTGAGACTCAACTCACTGACAAAATCACTAAATGTCAATGACCAAACGACAATTTTTTTCTTCAAAACCGAGTCTTTTCTTGGAATCCTAAGAACTTAAAATTTTTTTTCTCTCTCTCTCTCTCTCTCTCTCTCTCTCTCTCTCTATCTATCTATCTATCTATCTATCTATCTATCTCAGGTCTCTCTCTAAAGATTGTCTCCACACACGCGCGCGCACACACACACACACACACAGACACATTCACACACCCCACACACACAGAAACACACAGACACATTCACCCCCACACACATATATATATATATATATATATATATATATATATATATATATATATATATATATATACAGAGTGCGATGGGTAAATTGTCAACATTTTATATTTTTAATTTCGCGCATGCGCGTTGTTTGCTTTTGATTTTATAGGCTACAAACTTAGTAAGATTAGTTGAACACCGTCTGTGAGAAAAACAGTGCACCATGACGCAATTCACTCTACCAGAAATTTGGAAACGACATGCTGTACTGCTTGGCATTCGCAACAGAAGCTCCAATACGGAAATTTCAGTGTGTTTTGGTGTCACTTTGAGGACAGTGCAGAGGATTCAGAAATAGTTGGATGATATATCCAATAAACATGATGATGTTTGGAGTGATCACTTGTGATGGCAACGTTATGCCTCCATCCATCTTGCCACAAGGCCTCAGATTCAAAACGGTGGCCTACATCAAGTGCCTTGAGGAAGTAGTGCTACCATGGGTCAAGAGAGTGACTGCTAGAAGACCCTATATCTGGCAAAAGGACTCTGCGCAATGCCACACAAAGCAGTAGAATCCATTCATGGCTAACAGACAATTTCTGCGACCACATCACCTCTTACATCTGGCCGCCTAACTCCCCAGTAAGAAATTTTAAGGTATGCTACATTTACGGGTAAAACTGCTCAATATCAAGGATAGAGCGCTTATAAATATAAATGAATATATATGAAACTATCGCCGCACGATGTTAACCCTTGTACACACACACACACACACATATATATATATATATATATATATATATATATATATATATATATATATATATGTGTGTGTGTGTGTGTGTGTGTATATGAAATTTTATGAAGTATACAATAGATTCAGGACTCTACATGATGGGTTATTTATCAAATTTATATATAATATATATATATATATATATATATATATATATATATGAAATTATTTTTTTATAATTGTATTATTTATATTTTAGCTTTTCTTATTGAGTACTTTTTCCACTGCTGGGTTTTGTAAAAGTAGGTGATTCATCCAACTAAACCATATCATCAATACAAAGAATTATATATATATATATATATATATATATATATATATATATATATATATATATATATATATATATATAGTGTGTGTGCGTGTGAAGGTAGGGGCAGTTCGACATAGTGTACTGTCTCGAATAGTGAGATATGATTTTTTACATTCGTCCGCGCGAATGGTTGGACGTGAGGCTGCACGGCTGTATCAAATTACGTTTCCAGACCGAAGGTAGCCAAGTCATCCAACCTTGGCTGCTGTTTATCATCGCGTTGCTGAGATAGGATTGGTGGCACCATACACTATGAATCGAGGAAGACTGAGATCCGCTTGTACGCCTGACCACGAAGAGTACATTCTACAAACTGTCAAATGGCCCTAACATGTCGTACATCTTATAGTACCGCATGTAGGTTACTTCAAGATCACATCCTGTATGCGTATTCTTTGCAAAAAATTTGTAAAAGTATTTTAAGATTATATCTTGGATTGTACATTTAACAGCGTCTACCGTAAACCTTAAACTGTCTCTTCCGGATATCTAAGTACATTTAATTACCTTTAACTCAACTTTCCAAGTTTTTGGTTCGCCTCTACTGTTGCCAGGTATTGAACTCCCATGGCCTGACACATGGCCCAATGGATACAAGCGTTAGAACTTTGAACTAGAACAATCTACGCCAAGACAAAATAAAGGGTATGGTTCGAAATTCCAATCACCTGAACAAGGCCGTTGCGTATAACGACCGAAACGTCGTGAATATGGCAACAAAGATGAGGACAAAGGTCTGAACAATGTAAATTGTGTAAATAATTACAATACTTCATCTCAGAAATATAGACATATAAATGTATGTGTGTGTATTTTGTGTTTTGGTTATTTGAGGCTAATTCCTTGCTTTGTTTGGGTTTTTTATGATGACTTTTTATTCTTTGTATTTCTCTCTCTCTCTCTCTCTCTCTCTCTTTTTTTTTTTTTTTTTTTGGTTCTTCCACAGACGTCTGTTGTATCGAACTTTAATATATAGGGGTATACGGTTTCCTTTCCTATAAATGTTACGGCAACGTGACCTCATCAATTTACAGTTGAGTTAGCTAGATATTGTTGGAATTTTGGGGTAGCCTGGTACTAGTGAGCCAGCCAAAATGAGCTGACCCATTTCATAGTTCACCAATAGAAGGGTTAACCAATCAGATGGCTCAAAATATTCAATGCGACGTGTATAAAGGCGGCCATGTTTTTTGGTTTTTTTTTTTTTTTGAATATGCATTGCCAGCCTTTGATATCGAAGACTGAATAATTACGGAACCGCTGCTGGTGAGTGTTTAACGTTGTTTCATTGAACAGATTACGTACTGCGTTGTATTCTATATTCATAGACTATGGTGAACATGGTTAACAGATATAGCCGTAACTTCTATGCTAACAGTTTATTATCCAGCATTTTTCGCTTGTGGAACTGCCTTCTGGCTCCATGCTTTCCAGCCAACTTTAATCTTCAAAAATTTAAATTCAATGTCAATCGCAATCAACTGTCCTCCTGATTGCTCTTTTCTCTTTCTACTCATTACTAATCTTTCTCTTCCTAATTCCTCCACACCCTGTGTCCCATTGTGTGTTAGTGGCTGTACAGCCTTTTCCTTGGGGTAATACCGAGTAAAAAAATCCTCACCATATGCGTATTTTTTCAAAGAGGTAATAAAAATTATTTTCGGATTTTTTTTTTTTTGTTAATAATAATGGTTAGTTTCTTTATGAATATATTCTTTTTAATTCCCTCTGTAAGAAAGTACATTCTGGAATACAATAATTATAATGTCTGGACTTGAATATCGATTTTGAAAGTCGATTCCAAATGGTGCTTCACCTGAACAATCAGACGAATTAATGAAAAGAAACAGGGATAAGTTCCTACTGACGTTAATTAAGTTTGGCTCTTTCTGTCACAATGCTATAATTAATTGCGAGACACTCAGTTAGGACCCAGCTCACTACAATAGCAGTGATCTACGAGACTATATTATAAATAATTGGACGTCGACAAAATGACCAATTTTACTATTAAGGTTGCCACTCAAGTACTTGTGTACCAATGTTTATTTATGGATATCACAAAATTTCCGCGAAATAACAACACTTTTCTTCACCTTTTACCGTTCAGACAGTCACTTGCCCCAAAGGTAGTATTTCTTCCAACCGAGAAGTAATATTTCTGCAGAATAAACAATTCTGATACTCTATCGAGAATAAGTGTCTGTGCGTTTCCATATATATATATATATATATATATATATATATATATATGTAAAGAAATATAGTTTTAAGTTGTGCTATATTTATGGGATAAAGTGCTCAATATCAGAGATAGAGCGTATGTAAATATAAATATAAAAGTGAACATTGAAGTCAACACTCAGAGGCGACAGGCTGATTCATGCTGGACGCAATCGTCAAGCGGCCTGACCATAAATATATATTGTTTATAGCAGCAAGTTTTTAAAATATCTAAATCGTAATTGTTAAAAATTACAATTAAAACAATATTTTAAAACACGTAATTGCAATTTTTAAAAAGAATAAAATTAAGTTACCTCCCTTACATAGCGGTAATTTTTTTTTTCGAAATTTACAGCATTCATGCTCATATATTCCTAACTCACATTAATTCTTTGTCTTAGCCATTCACTCCAGAAGATGATTTTTGGGTAAGATTGAAAGTACTTGGAAAAATAAAAACCATATGGATAATTACGGCATTTTTCTTGATCAGTTTTGTACTAACACTAAGAAATTAATCCGTGAATTTGAGAGGATAAAAATAAAAACACATATATATATACATGTGTGTGTGTGTGTGTGTGTGTGTGTGTGTGTAATCCTCAGCATCATTCTGCAGTACCACACTATTGCATAACAGTTAAGTGTACTTTTCTTTGTTTGTAACGAGATCTTCCTGTTTCTTAATACTTCCTTACTGTTTAAATTTTTTACTTGCCTAATTGTGACATCCCCAATTTGTAATTCACATGTTGGACTCATTTTGCTGACAACCATATATAACGTATTAACACAACAGAGAAAAAAAAGGTAAAGCATTTATTTTAATGTTTGTACTCAGTTTGGCTGTAAATAATTTACTAATGAGAATTGTTAAAACAGTCTATGTCAGTTTCAAGATACATGTTGTTTATGTGATTCGTGATATCAACATGAGAATTTATTTAGCAATAAAGTTGATGGTCTCATATAACAGCGATAACATAGAAGATGCCACCACAAATGCTGAAAGCATATAAAGAAATATAGAAGCAGAATAAACTATAGCCGGAAAAATAATTAAACTTAATCCGATCAAATTTCCTATTGTTGTCAGCGTGCGTAAAAATCCGAAAGCGCATTGAAACAACGAAATATGCCTTCCAAAAGCTAAGTAAAGTATGAAATATAAAAAAAATCGTTAAAGTAGGTATATTCATGAAATCCATATAAAATAGCATAGCATGAATAAAAAAAGGCCTTAAACTTGATGAAAATAATTTTTATCGTCTAAATGTTTATGTTATTATCAAGAGGGAAGATCAATATATTTTTGATCATTTTTTAATAATTTCTAGCACGTTCAAAATTTTCGTTAAATATCTTGTATTTGTTTTGAATCAGCAAAATTGACAGAAAATCGATCGTTAGCCATTTTTTTTTAACTTTTTTTACAAAAGTTAGTCTCCGTTTAAAATTCTTTTAAAATCATAATTGATTATTTAAAAAACTAATTTAAGAAAATTAGAAATTATAAAGTTCATTTAATATATTTTGAAACAAACATTACTTACTTTCTGCGCTGAAAAATGTACTTTAAAATGCGAGAACGCCTGTCTTAACAGCGGTGTTGATTGACAAGGGACAATTGTCATCTTACGTGAAGAAAAGTTATAGTACTGAAGGTCACAAGTGATAGTTTATCTTTACGTGAACAACTTATTTACCTCGTTATTTTTACTTACTTTTCAAAATTTTCTGCTGCTACTTGATCGTATATAGGATGATATATTGTTCAATTTTTTTTTTTTTAAGTAATACTTCTCCATACGTGTTTCGCCAATCGTAAATGTAAAAATGTAAAGGCCGTTAAAAGTGACGAACAACATTTATATCCAAAATCAAGTCATGTGATGTTTTTATTGTACCATGCTTCTTCCGGGCTTCCGTACATTTGAATTATAACTGGTTTTATTGGCACAAATGCAAAGAACAGTAACATTTTTCTAACTGGTGGCTCATGGATTGTAAAAAACTAGTACAATTTATAATCTCTACAGATACATGTACTTAAAAAAACATTAAGTAAAGTAAACTAATTTTATAATATATAACAACTTTAATGTAAAAATGATAAAATAATTTAAGAAATAACAATTAATTCTTTTAAAAATTCATTTTTCATCGAAAAAGTTTTTTTGCCTATAGACAATATTATGCATATTCATAAAAACAAATAAAAGCAAGTAGAATCTTTTAAAATTAAATAATATCTTAGTTTTATTGAGTTTTGTATGTTACAATTCAGAGCTGATTTTAGGTAGACGAGGTCAGATTTTAAAAAAAAAAACAAAACATGATTTACTTTCCTCAAAGCCTCGTGTTTTTAACTGATATAATGACCTGCGTGCTTCGACATTGAATTTCTAGAGTTTTCATTAAATTATTTATGGTGGGGAGGTAATATATATATATATATATATATATATATATATATATATATATAAAATATATATATTTTATTATGACTTTAAAAAAATAACATATAATAATTTTTATCATTCCTGAATAGTTTCTGAAAGTTTCATTAAAATCTAACAATTATTTCTATTTTTGCAAGATTTTAAAAATTAATGTCAGTCATAAAAAAAATGCACAAAAAATTCGCCATGTTATTTACTAGTAGTTTCAGTGATGAAGAGAAACAAGGTTTGCAATCAAAAGTTAAAATGTTTTAATAAATACAGAAAAATTTTTTTAAAATAGTTAAAAATTATTTTGCTCTTCCCTCTTAATAGTAAACATTTTGACGATAAAATTTTGCTTTTGTCACGTTTAAGGCCGTTTTTATGATGCTATGCTCATTTTCCAGCGATCTCGCCTACGTTAAAGTACTGAGCTGTTATGTAATATCGATCCTCCTATATAGCATTTAATAGCGGACAATCGTCTCACAAGGTTCAGGTAACAGAAGTGTGGTTATACAGAAGGATGCTGAGAATGCCATACACTGTATATGTGAGAACTGTACTTTTAAGAAAAGCGGAAACAAAAATCGGGCACTTAATTTGAATCAGAGATAGACAATTGAAATTTGGCACTAGGAGAGGTACCAAAAAGACAAGTATTGCTAAGAGCTCCAAAAGACAGGAAGCTGCGGTGGGCCATGATCACCCACGTAAAGAATGAAATATATTTTCGGATGAATGAGTAAGACCGAAGACATCATGGATTTCAACAAGAAGAAAACAGCAAAGATAAGAATATTACTTCGAGTAACATTGCTATGAGAAACATGAAAATAACTCATCGATGAGTCTCAAACCTTATCTAGGTTTTATTTTTTGCCTTCTTAATTCCTGTTCTTTTATTGTATTTGTTTCCCATGATAATTTTTCGTCTTAGATGTCAGAATCAGGTTTCTGAACGTTTTGGTGATTAGATTTTAATTCCTCTAAAATTTCGTCATTCATTCACGTCAAATTTTATCTGGAATGCTTTATTTTTAAAAGCCTTGTCAGATCGAGGCTTTTACATGAATGCCATGCATAGCACCAGACACGTTCAGAAATATCTAGACTGTCAGCTATATACAACCGCTATGGTTAAATATGGTTTCAAGCAAGTATATCTAGAAAAGATCACACTTGCTCGACTCTCATCAAAACTGGCACACAAAGAACTGTTCAAAATAGCAGAAACTATATCACTTGAGGACTTCCAACAACAGCAACAGCTAAAATGGATAGCACATATAACGACGAGAAAATAATAACATAATCAAGATCTTCACATTCTGCACAATTTCAGATAAGTTCAGGAAGGAAAACAAAATCCTTACTGGAAAAAACTGTAGCAGCTACTGGAATTAAGAAACCTATTTTCTTGAAAAATTATTTTAAAAGAAAGATTTTATAAATTTCAACCAGTGGCACTGGCTGTTCGCTCAATGAATACCGAAAGTTTTCTTATAAGGAAACGGGTAATGTTATGATTACCTGTTCTTTGGAGGAGTCGTAGAGGATATTTTCAACATGCTATTTCAGGATAACGAGACTCGGGTGTCAGGTGAAATTTCCTGGCTCCGAAACAAATCCATATTTTCGGAAATAATTAAGATTCTCTTACCTGTGCATAATTCAGAACAAGGTACACGTGATCCGTTTCCCCACCAAACTATCAAGCTTCACAAAAAAAAAAAGGTAAATATTTATTTGCCCAGCTCGCATAAAAAACGTCATGGAAATCCGAGATCATGACACAATAGTTGATACCGTTAAATTCTATCAAGTGTCTTATCCAAGCTCCTTTCAGAGGAAAATATATCAATCTGCTAACGTTGGTTTTCTTATGGCGTACTCTTTAAATTATTTAGCGATGTTCATTTATCCATATGTTTTTCACTTATCCGCTTATCTTTCACACACATGTACACGCAGATACATTCACCGACTTACAAACACAGGAATCATTACCATCATTTATTCAATTAACCCCTTCATTTTATCTTACATTTATGGTTCATACTGATATTCAATGCAATGGCTTGATGGAAAAGTTCAGGCTAACTCCTTTCAGAAATTAAAAAGACAGGATCTACAAAGATAGTTTGAATTCAGATTTTTTTTTTTAGAATAGTTGCCAATAGAGGCTATAGCGCCCAGTTTGTCCTGCTATTTACCTATAGCTGGTTAAAGATTTTGAAGTAACTTTCGGACACTCCTGTGTTCTTTTTCAAACAGAAAAAGAGGAATAAACAAAGAAAATTTACTTACTCTTCCTGGTAATGTTATTGTTGTTGATTAGAGGGCACCTTGGGAAAACTATATTCTATGAGTAAACTCAATATTAAAGGATTAATTACGTATTTAGGTTTACTCAGAGAATATAGTTTCCATATGGAACCCTCTAACCAACGACAATAATATTCTCATGAAGAGTGTGTTACACGTATTTGTTTATTTCTCGTATCGTTGAAAAAGTACACAGGCGTGTCAGAAAATTACGACTTTAAAATCTTCCTCTTTGTGCTTCAACTTACTCATAAAGCCTACTCATATATATATATATATATATATATATATATATATATATATATATATATGTATGTATATGTATATGATATCAACTTTATTGCCATCAATATTATCATCATTTTGTTGTATTTTTATTTTCAAATTTTATTAAAAGGCCTAAATATTCATACGGTCATATATATATATATATATATATATATATATATATATATATATATATATGTGTGTATATGTGCGTGTGTAGCTGTAATAAAGTCACCAGTTTAAACCTTATCGTTTCCATCTTCGTAAGCAAGCCACTTCTAACCAGCTTGACATTCGGTGACTTGGCTGTAAAATAAAGCCGTATATTTGTTGTCGTAAATTAGTTTCTTCATTGGGGTATTAGTAGACGGAGTTGGATAAGCAATCCGATCTTGGTTAACACTGACAGAACGTTTGTTTGTTTTTTTGCTTTTTTTTTGTTGTTGTTTTGTTTTTTAGGGGTTTTTTTCTGAAGGAGGATGTTGAAGAGGAAGTTGGCCAATAAAATTGCTCCATGGTAACGCCTGTCCACGAATTGCAAATCAGAAATACAAAAGATCTGGAAAATTGAGTATGAAGTCAAAATCCAGACTTGACATCGTCATTTTTTTTATTTCTTTCCTTGTCCGATCAGGGATAAAATCAAATTGAAGATGCTGAAAAATATCTCAAAGTATTCATCAGCGCATAACTGCTATCGTTCTTCTATAATAAAATACGCACCTATACTGGAAGTTAAGCAACGTCTAGCCTGGTCAGTACCTAGATGGGTGACTGCTTGAGAATACCAGCTGCTGTAAGCTTGGTTGTGCAGATGGTGTAATGGATAATGGTTCGGGATTTTTAATCTTTTCTTTTTATGTGCCATCTCCTTTCACAACGTACGCGATCATGGCTCTCTACCCACCTCTACCCCTTGCAGCAAGTTCAATTCCTCGCTCATTCACCTGCTCAATCTGGACAGGTATGTCACGCTCTCTTTAACCTCTGTGTCCTCAAGGACACATGGCACAATGGATAAAGGCGTTAGTTAGATCCAGGACCCAAAGAGTGTGAGTTCAATACCTGGTTAAGGCAGTTAAGCCACGTGGAACTAGAACAGTCTACCCCAGTGAGTGAAATAAAGGGTTCAGTTCGACATTTCAACCACTTGAAGACGGCCGGAGCGTACAACGGCCGAAACGTTGGGATAAATATGGCGACAAAGATGAGGACAATAGTCCGAATAATGTAAATAGTGTGCATAATACCTCATCTCAGAAATATGGACAGATACTCTTTCCCTCTATTCGACTCGTGAGTATCAGATTCTCCAGGCCCTCTTTCCTCATTATGTGTCCAAGAAACTTCAGCTGCCTCTTTCTGATGTTAAGTATAAGCCTTCTCCTTGCCGAGTTCCAGTTTTTCTGATGTTAAGCTTAAATAAGCATGGAATAATCTCGTTAACAAAATGTATTGAAACAAAGAATGATACACAATATTTACAGTTAGTTTGGTATATTCTTGGGAAGACTGTTCCATAATGGGTTTTCAGTCGGGGGTCTGGATTCAATTTCTTAATACTATCTTCCCCGCGGTACCAACCCATAAATGGTCGGTAGTCCCTTATGTAAAATGTTTGCAAAACCCTTTGGGAAAATGTTTGAACGTCTTCTCCTTCAGATATTAGTTAACTTGTAGTAGTAGTAGTAGTAGTAGAAAGTATAGCTGGTCACTTGTATTCGAGGATACCCGTCTACTTGGGTAGCTAGCCAATCCCGTTTGCAGAAGCTTGCTCAAGCGCATTTTTGTTTATTCAACAACCAGAGTGCCCACCTGTGGCTTTTACTGCAACTATGCTGAGCAGTCCTTAGTTACAGTTTCTGGGTTGGAGCGTGATATATAGCGTGATCAACAATTTGATCAATCCCTGCTAGTGGTTAATTTTTTAAGACCTCTAGCAATAAACCCATTATTATCCAAAAATTTAAATTAAATGGGGTACAAAATATTTACTATATATTACTACATTAAATAACCCAAAGAGGTTGATATGCCGCTAAACAAAAGAAAGAAAGAAAGAAAGAAAGAAAGAAAGAAAATAAATACTTTCATTGCTGAATAATGATTCTCTGAATTTATAAGAGAAATGTACGCTGGACTATTCTTTTTATGTTAGTTAACCATCTTGGGAATTTCGAGCTGAACCTTTTAATTACTCTCTAGGTGCAGATTTTTCTTCCGCTGACTAGTCTCGGAATATCACATCTACTTCTTATTGATTCGAACAGGTATTAATATGAAGCAGATATATTTATAAAATTAAGTAAAAGAAAAAGGCTGTTGTATAAATTCGTGTTTTTTTTTTTTTTAATTACATTTTAAAAGGATTATTTGAATATGTGACTAAGTCATTCTTACAGATTATTGAAGCGTGACTGTATAAAAGAGCATGGCCGTATAAAATAGCCTGACTGTATAAAACAAAAAGCCTGATTGTATAAAAGTTCGAGAAAAGTACGATCTTTCGCTAAAAGTTGTCCCTTTTCAGGACTCTGTGCGATATTCTTGATTTATTTCAGATATTTTCTTTACAATTTTATGAATCGATTTCTTTTCAAACGTTTCTAAGCAATGTTGTTTTATCTCTTTTGTTTTTTTCTGGAAGTTTGAGCCCGCGTCTGTCTCAAGTAATGGTCTTCTCGATATTAAATCAACATAGTTTTCGACTAGAGATGAGCGGAAGTTCTGATTGGTTAAAAAATCAGCCTTTGTTGTCCTAACTTGTAACCGGTACCAACGGAAAATACGTAATTATTTTATTCAATAGTTCTTATCAGTTTGACAACCTTCATTGTTAGTAATAATGGAATTATTTCGGCAACGAGTCTGACCAATCAGTTAAACTCCTAGTTTTTATTTCTCTGCATATTATTGTCTGATTTTCCACATTTCTTTTTTTTTTTTTTTTTTCATTTGATTTTTCCGTTTCTTTTGATTTTGAAAATTTATTCGCTTTCATTCGATATATTATATTCTTTTATCTCTTCTTGAATTGAATTTCAACTTTTTCTTTTTAGATCCATTTTTTAAACTTTCTTTTTCACTCAACGACCTTTTTCTACATTTCCTTCTTTCTTAAGCCACCCTTTTCTCTCTTCAATCTTTGCCTCTATTTCTACTTCTTTCTTCCTTTTTATTAAGCTATCTTTTTCTATTTAGCCTTTTCCATAATTTCTTGCTTTCTTTTCTTCTTTTTTTTTGTTAACCTATATTTCCTTCATTCATCCTTTTCATCAATTACTAATTCATTCATTCATTTTTCTTTTTTTTCTTATCTAAGTTGTTTTAAGCTTTTTTCGTCAATTTTTACTGTTTTTCTCTTTCTTTCTTTATTTTACTCTTGCTTTCTTCTTTCTTTCTTTCTTCTTTCTTTTTCTTTCATCCTTTCCTCTCAAGCCTCTTTTCGACAGTTTTTACTACTTTAAGTCTTTCTTTCTTTTTTCTTTCCTTCTTTTTCAAGCCATCTTTTTCACTTTTCGCCAATTCTTGTTTGTTTGCTTCCTTCGTTCTTTCTTTCTTTCCTGTTTAGATAATTTTTATCACTTCAGCCATTTCGTTAATTTTTACTTCTTTCCTTCATTCATTCTCTCTTTCTTTCTTAATTCGGCCATTTTTATCACCTCACCCTTCTCGTTTCTGTCTACTTCTATCTTTCTTTCTTTCTTTTTATTAAACTATATTTTTCGTCCGTTTACTTCAATTTGTGGTTCTTTCATTCGTTTCATTTTTCTTTTTTTTTATTTTTGTCCTTCCATTTGTCCCGGAATTTTCATGTTGCTCTCTCTCGATTTCAATTCTGAGGGTTTTTACAAACTTAACCTTAAAATATCTTTATAGAATCGTATAACAAAAACAAAATACGAATTAACAATGCGCATGCGCACCCAAAACAGTTATCTTGACTCTCTCAGTTTCGTGTGATTTCAAAACATGACCAACGTTAATCTTCGGCGTCTCCAACTGAAATTAGTTCAGACGTTAAAAATGCGTTTTTTTTTGTGTGTGTGTGTGTTTTTTTTTTTTTTCAAAACAACTGCAAACTCATCAAACGATACGCATGCGTGAAAATTCACGATTACCAACAACGCCGCAGCTTTTCAAGTTGCTTCTAATTTAGTTAGTGACGCAACTGCTCATTTCAACCTTCTTTGGTATCTTTTCATTTTAATTTTATACATGCCAACTGATTCTCGTCTTTACTTTTTTTTTTTTTTTATTACACAAATTCTATTTTATTTCATTTTATTTTTCCAGTACTTGTATAACTTGTATAAAGTAGAAAAAATTTGGGAATTATTGGAACCTAAAGAGGCTACTTTTTTAGGCTTGAGGTCTTGGATATTAACTGTGCGGAAGGTAATTAATAAAGATATTTATTCATACAAGACAGGATTTAAAAGGATAACAGTCGATCTGTTTCCAATTCACAATGTTCTAGAAAAGAGAATAGAGTGGAGGTAGGGTTGATGGCATTGAAGAAGGGGTCTGTGTGGGAGCATTGGTGAGTGTCTGTGTTACAAATAGCATTTATGAACAAAAGGCACAAAGAAATTTTGTCAACTCAAAATTAAGAATTTTATTCAAGAATGATGAATAATGAAAGAGAGTTCAAAAGTTCGTAGTCGGAAGAAAAATAAATGATAGCTTTAAAAAAAATGTTGTTAAAGAAAATAAAACAAGAAACGAAAACAGTGTCCAATTCATTTATCTTGTGATAACAAAGTCCTTTTACTTTCAGTTGATCTTTGCGTTCAAGACCTTTTCCTTTTAGCCAGGGTTCATTGAATCATATTAAGGAAAGAAAAATATTCTACGATATCAGAAATAAATGGATAGCGAACTCCGTTTTTACTTGGAGCAGTGGACACTCTAAGAAGTGCGTCCCCGCTAATACCCTCCAGTGTAACGCATGCGCGTCCCCAGATATGTAATGGTATAAAAAAAGGTCGGTCACGTGACAAAGGTCATCGGTTGTATGCATAGTGTCTTGTAGGACTCCTATCTAAGCAAAATGCTGCAACTTAAAGCAGAAAGATAAAGAGCCATGTGGCTTCGATAACTCCACAGCTTCCTGATATATGTAGAAGCATAATCTCACCTGAGACCTCTACAAAATGTTTCAGAAATGGTTGATTAGACTTATGTTGGGTGAATATGATGGTCAAAGCATTCTTTGGGATTTTTCATGAACGCTCTTGAAACAAGTTCGAGGCAATTTGGGTCCAGTGATACGGTGTATTATCCTGTTAAAATAACCCTTCCTTATTGGGGTAAATGGATTCTTTATTATATATGTAATCGGTCACGACGAAGTGCAACATACTAAGACGGATCAGAGGACTCAATCCATTTCGGGGAACCAACTCAGACAGCTTCTTCCCAAGAACTGTTACTTTGTTGAACAAACTCCTGAGAGGATGCTTCCCCGAGTACTATGATCATAACTTCTTCAAATCTTAGGCTAACCGTTATCTTTTCTACATATGCGCATATTCTGCACTCATTCAAACTTATTCATTATCCCTCTACTTTGAGTGGCTTTTGGGTCTTTTTTTAGGTGAACAATAGTATATAACAAAACTACGCCAATATGGAATCATCACCAAACTGCACGGTGCCTTTTTAATAACTGGAGTTTATGACTTCATGTGACATGCGCCACACACAAATCCTATTCTTAGCCGCAAACAAATGGAACTATGATTGACTGGACCAAAGACCATGCGCTGACAGTTCTCTAGAATCCAGTTATTGGGCCCATGTGAAGCGTTGTGTCTAGTATCAGGTTTTAAAAGATTCTCGTTAGTGTACCTTCTGTTTTTATATCCAGTGAAGGTAAAGCATGCTAAAATGCTGAACGTATCTGTCTCGTACCTCTTGCATTGCATGAAGGCCTGACTTGAGCCAGTCTAACCCGACGTTTGTGGTAAGCGATTACTAAGGATTCGTTGTCGGCCACTGCTCTGTTTACATCAGGTAGTAATGTCGTCAATCAAGTATTCCCGAGTTCAAATGAATTACATACGAAAATATATCTCATCTTATTCTATCGTCTGTAGCAATCGTTTTGCCAGAAGCTCAATTCTACGCTTATCCTATTTGATTGGTTTAGAGTCAAAGACCTTCATGCATCTATTTTCAACCTCATCCACATTTTTGAACCTCCATCAGCAGAGAAAATGAAAATGAGCCATGGTTCGGAAAAGGGATTAACTAATGTTGGTAGCAGGCTTTCAAAGCATCGTATAGCGTCCAGAATGACCATCTGGGATAAGCTCAAAACCCAACACCCTTAGTAATTCGACTAAACACAAAAGATGACCTTCTCTTCAAACCGCCCTTGTTTAACAACAGATGCTGAAGCTTGGACCGAGGAAAACTTCAAATTTCTCTTATTAGGATTACGAAAATAGATCCACTTTTCATCCCCATTCGACAGGCATCTTGAGGATTTGTGTACGTCGTTGAGGCAGATCATTGGTCAGTTCATGAGGAATTTCCCAACAGCCTCTGTTCACATGACCTTGACCTTTATGAAGATATCGATTGGTGGTGCTTTGTGAAAGATCAAATTTTGCCGACATTGTACGAGTGCTTGCGCTTGGCTATTGTTCAATCGTTTCAAGTAAGGCCTCATCTTCCTCAAAAGAAGGCTTCCTGACGTTGATTTGTCTTCGAAACTGGTCTCACGTTTGAAATGGATGAACCAGTTTTGTGCCGTACGTCCGTTGACTGTTCTTGAGCCCTCCACATCATTAAATTCTTTTGCTCTCTCTCTGAAGTCAAAAACACAACTCAGAGATAAAATTGTAGCCTGCCAGCCAGAAGGTTGATACACTAACTCACTCGAGGTTTTAGAACTAATATACACTACAAGCGATAAACTATTTACAATATATCTACCTTCTATCTACAGGGTTATATCTGCTATATTTCACTGCAAATGATCGTCTTTTTTTTTCAGTCTTTCTCCAGTTTCCTCTTACTACTAAAACGTTCAAATTTGGATTCGTCTGTCCACAATACATTTTGCAGTTTGGACTAGCTATGACAAGGCAAGACTAGCTTAGACCAGCTCTGACCAGCTTGGACAAGCTATGACCAGCTTAGACCAGCGGCCCAAGTGAAAACACTCGGGTCCCCACGTTAAAAACTGACCTTGTGTCACAACCTGACTCAATTAGGGGGGGGGGGCAAGTAAATACCGTCCACAATACATTTTTGCTGAATTTTGAATATTTCATATAAGAAACATGATATTTTGTTTTCATCATTAATCCATTAACTTGTTGAGATTACCAAAGAGGCAGGAGATTTAATTCAGGTCAAAGGAGTCATGAAAACAAAACAATATTATTCGATTTTGCGAAGATATGCTATACTATCTGGTTTACGAATAATTGAAAAAAAAATCACCTTTCAACAAGACAACGATCCAAAACACTTTTCTAAATCATGTTAAAATTACCTCGGATCAAAAAAAGGAAGAAAATTTTCGAAATTATGACCTCCTCAATCTATTGACCCCTCTCTCACTGAATGTCATGAAAACAGAATTGTCATGAAGCTGAACTGGACCTCGTCGATTAACCAATGCCAGTCCCATTTTTCTTAACTGAATGTGCATTTCATCCAGTTGCTAGCTGTCAATTTCGGCAGTACTCAGCAGTGAGTTAAGCAGTGTTCTGTTTTCCAAGCCCTCCTTCCTCATTTTGGGCGCAAGAATTTTCGCCTGCCTCTTCCTGATTCTGAGAATTAGTTTTCTTTCTGTTGCCATTTTCTTTAAGACTTCCAGGTTGTATACTCGCTCTATCCATGCAATGCTCTGTATCCTTCTGTAGAACCACATTTCAGCTGCTTCTAGGTTTTTCCTCTGCCTTAGAGAAATTGTCTAACATTCATCGCCATATAACAGAATGGATACCACATAGCAATCTAGCACTTTTTTCTTTATTTCTAAGGAAATGTTACCATTTCTCAGAGCTTAGTTTTTGGAATGCTCCTTTTGCTTGCCCAGTGTGTGTTCGGACATCAGCATCACATTTTTCCATTCTCTTAAAACGCTTCCCAGATATTTAAAATTACGCACCTTGCTTACTCACTCAGTCGCTCATTTATGCACGAGAAAGATTGAATAGTACAGAAATAATATTTCTGTGAAAAACTAACTAATAAAAATATTAAAGTTAAGCAACGTTAAGTCTAGATGGGTGACCACTTCGGAATACCAGGTGTTGTAAACTTGGATGTATGGATAGGTTAATTTATAACGGCTTGAAATTAAAAACCAGAGTACCAAGTTCATGTCGAGTTCGTTATATACACTTATGCGCAAATACCGTTGCGAAAATTATGAATCAACCTCTTCTCAGCACCCCACTGGGTATAAGTTAATTAGTAGAACTTGTATCAGTAAAAACTCATTATTATCTCAAAAAAAAATCTGACAATCCAAAAATATTTTCTGGCTTTAAATAACCTGAAAAGAATTCATAAGTCGTAAAAAACAAATTAATCAGTCAATTAATTTTTCGTTTAAGATATTGCTTTCATTGTAAAAGAAAGTCGTTGATGAAGACGGTTTTATTTTCATTAATTCAATAACTTAATCGTATCTATTTTTCAACTAACTACACGTTCAAGCAAACTCGCTGTCCGTAAAATTAATAAGGGGCATCAGATATCAACGGAATAGCCTGAATAGATTTTAAGAAGTTCTGGTAATTATTGTGTTTACTGCCACCATGGTACTGGTAACTGAAATAAGATGGGGGTGAAAAATAATAAGGTTCGTGATTGTGTGATGGTAAAAAGATATTTTTTTAGTGGCACCAGTACAGATGGAAGTCGTTTGACAGGAAACAGGACGGCGTTATCTCAGAATAAGGGATTAGATTTCCCTCACAGATTGTTAAATAACAGCTCATCATGACGAGATTCTTTGTGCTACTTCCCAATAAATCCTAACCTTTACTGTAATTCGGTCGAATAAATCAAGTGAAAGCACAAACAGCTGGTTATAATCCGACATGTCATTCAACTGTTCGGCCTTTCCGATGCTTACTAAGATTGCTTGGATCTGACACAAGGATATAATAGTTTAATGCTCACTTACAATTTTCCCTCTGACCTGGGAGAGGGAAAAAAAGGCCTACTAAAGAAAAAGTTTGCCTGCTTCTCGAAAACTGTGGCTACTTCACGAAAATAGTGGATACTTCTCGATTTAGGGCGTTTAATGTTAATTTCACTTCTCAAGAAAATAAAAGCATAAATAGCAACACAAATACGTGAACCCACTGAAATAACGTTTATAGTAATAAGAAATAGATTTAAAAAATTACTTTTAATTACACACACACACAAACACACACACACAACACACATATATATATATATATATATATATATATATATATATATATATATCCTAGTGAGCCAGAACCTACCTACCAAGGTTTCACCTAACGGATCTTCAGGGTATTACTGCCTAAAGAGGGTAGGTCCAAGCGATAGATTTTGCACTACTTAGTATATTGAGCACTTATACGTTTTTACTTAATTTATTCTATCGCTGTTTTTTTTTCTTTTGGCTGGGTATTTTCACTAACACGGATGTCTTTAGTTTTTTTTCCTTTTTTACTGAATATTTTTCCCTGATATTGGTTTGTTCAAATATATTTTTATTTAAAAATTGTATTATCTGGGATTTCTCCACACCTTCCGAATATAGTTATTAAAATAATACACAATATATATATATATATATATGTGTGTGTGTGTGTGTGTGTGTGTGTGTGTGTTTTAAACAATAAAAAATATTAAAAAATTAAAATTGTTCCTCGACTAATTTTGGCCAACATGTCCATCATCAGGAGAAAGAAATAACAACAGGAATGAATGACTATTTCTGAAGAAAGTGAAGTTTATCTGTATTTTTTTTATCGTTAATTTTGGTTAGTCCTTGTGTTGGTCAAACGGCCCCTATCAAATTGTTTTTAAGATAGAGAACGAGTGATACCTAACTAAGAATTCCCTCCTTGGTCATTTTGACAGTTTTATTGGTTGCTGGGGATGGGATGTGTGTGTTAAGTGTATTTTACCTTTTAGTATTTTGAAAGTGTGTGTGATGTGTGTATGTGCATACATTTGTCTGAGTGTCTGTATAAATGTGAGACCTCAACAACTCTGCAAGCCTGTCTGTCTTGTGTGGGTGAGAAAACGTGGGTAAGGCTTGATTTATGGAGTTATATATTAATTCGATCTATGTTGCTAAATTTGAGCTTAAATTTTTGAGGCGCAAAATTCATTCATCTTCCTCTAGAATTTTTCTAAGGTCATCTTTTCTGTCTATTTCTATTTTTTCGGCATATATATATATATATATATATATATATATATATATATATATATATATATATATCAAATTTTTATCACTTTAAACGTTATTTTTAGAGGATAGTTGTATTCGAGTAGAGGCTCCTGTTTATTTATTAAACAGTATATTTATTTATTTTCGTCTACCGGCGAGAATATTTGAGAAATTTTATTAACGAAAAACTTTGATTTAAAATTTTCGTCGCCCACTACGCCTTAGCCAGCTTGCTCAAGAACAGTCGGTGGAGCGAGGCTAAATGTTGTGCCTTTAAGAAAAAGTATTTCATATCTACACAGTTTCGTATCAAACATAAACAAATAGAAGTTTAGAATAGCTTATCATATTAATACGACAGATTTTAAGGACTGTGACCGTTATTTTTAGGAAATATTCGTATTTGAGTAGGTGCTCTGTTTATTTATTAAACAGTATAGTTATTTATTTTCGTCTCCTGGCCTGAATGTTCGAGAAATATTATTAAAGGACAACATGCGCTCTTACTAAAAACAAACATGTTTACCTATTTCAGTTTCGCTGTTTTGATTAGTGTCGTTCCAACGAAACTTTCTGAAGAAGTGTTAGACAAAAAAGATCTCTTTCCCCGGACGAAACTTGCCCTCTTCGGCAAAGAATGAATTCCCCATTTTCAAAGTGTTGTAGAGTATTTTTTTCACCCACAGTGGAGGTTTTTTGTATTTCAGGCTAAGTCGTCCTAAATTAGGGTTCGACGTACAAAACGTTAGGAACTTGAAATAAGAGTTAGATCGCGGACGCAGCAATCTAGTTGTGATTGTTGATACTTCAACGTCCAAGATCGACTCCCCGGACGAAACTCGGCAAACTTGTCTGGTTCCTTCATTTACGCAGAGAGTTCGACATTTATCTTCTCACCACTGAGCCCAAGTGGCCACTGTCTACCTCCCCTGGAGGAAACTAGTTATTATCTGACCGCGGGGAGAGTCTCACCCACGGAAAAGAATTACAAATAGAATAGCCGTATTACCTCCCGGACGGTATAACGCACAAAGGCGTGTGCAGTCAAAGATATATACGGCTGTCCTAGTTATTATCTGTGGGAGAGTCTATTTTCTGCATTCTGTTGAGGGTTTTTTCAGATTCGATGAATTAATTATAATTCTGAAATCTCCTAATAATTTCTATTATTTGTATATCATTGCTTGAACCGGCTTCTAATGCTCAAGTTTGAGCGGCTTGGTGATAGTAGTCTTCGCTCCTGGGGGCACAGTCCTATGGTTATAGAGAATCTCAGTTGAGTTCCACCATGGAATATGTGAGCGAGCGGCGCTATATTGAGTCTGATTTGCCACCCCTTCGTCACCGAGGCCCGTTGGAACAGTTGGTATGACGTTTGCATGACAACCTAACTGTCTGGGTTTCAATTCTTGGTAGTGGATGCGCACTGCTGATGAGTCCCAAATATAGGACGAAATGACCGTCCAGTGCTTTCTGTTGAGTTTTCTTTCAGACTCGATGAATTACTTCATTATAATTATCAAATCCTCCTAATAATTTCTATTATATATATAATTAATAGAAAAATATATTTATAGAAAAAATGTGCACAATATCGGAAATAGATCTTTTGTAGGTATATAGAAGCTGGCCATAGAAATTAACACTTCAAGCTTCAAAAACTCTCACTCCCCCCCTCTCTCTCCCTCCATTTATTCACACACACACACACATACATATATATATATATTAAGTTTTCATATTTATATAGATATCTACATGTTTTATACTTATTAAAATTCAGCTAAACAGCTTCTCCAGCTACGAACTTATTGATACTGCTTTGTAAAGTGGTAAAAATGTGCTCATGTATAAAGTCATCTATATATTTGCGTGTGTCTACATGTCTTCATCTATTTTACAAGATTGCATGTGTGTGTGCGTGCGCGTGTGTGTGTGTGTATAAAATGGTTTGAAATCTGCCAGAATATATATAAAACAATTTTGAAAAAAGCGTACCAAGCTAAAATTATTCCAAATTATTATATCTTTATAGATAGATAGATAGATAGATGAAAATATTATATTAAATATGATCTCTCTCTCGTGTGTGTGGGGGTGAGTGCGCGCGCACTGTCAGTTAACACGTAATCTTAATCGAACTGAACCCTCATTGTCCTGGGGGTTACTAATTCAATGGCTCACGCTTCAAAGTAGAAAACGTGCTGATTCGCATGCGTCACTGTTTAAAAGAAATCTGTTTTGTTATAGTACGGACTTGTTAAGGAAAATATATTTAGCGAAAACAGTCGCACTAAAGTCTGGTTCACGCATAATTTGCCATTATATTTTTCCAATGTTCCATTTCCTTGTTCTCTGCATGCTACTGTTGCAAAATTTGAACCGTTCCAAGACAATCATTTCTATTTGGATCAGGGGTACTTCGACGTGGGCTAATGTTTAGTAATAATTGCGATTGAATAGTGAGTACTATCTTTACTGGGTGCCCCATACTTTAGGCCTTGTGCCAGATCTAAGCTACGCTTACAAAATCACCATATCTATTTGAACCAGATACCGTCTAATAAATTTGAAACCCGATTAACTGATGTGCACTCTTAATCGAAGGTTGATACTTCTACGTAATTAGACATTCAAGACATTTAATAACATAACTTAATGTTCACTTTATTCCAAATTACTGAACATATTTAAAACTGGATTTAAAATCTGTGTTGGAATTGAAATCGGCGTGACGAATTGAAAATCTGAGCTCGTCTCTTGCGTTCTCTTTCGGATATAAGTCGTTTAGAAAGGCACGATTCCACATCTTCTACCTCGATCTGTGTATTAAATACGGCTACATACAAGACAGATAAATTGGAGGAATATAAACAGACTTATCAATCTGTTCAGTTGTTCAAATACTCAACATGTTCGATGTACTGCTGATTATTTTATGCATCTCTCGAAGTCATTCTAGTCGGAATTAAAAGAATCGATTTCGTACCTTAATATTTCACGAACATTTCGTTAATACGTCGTATATGGGAAACCCAGTGAAGATCGATCCCTCGTACGTAGTAATTTGCTGACTAGATTTGCTCGGTAGCCTTTACATCACAGATAATCGCCCAGGTTTCCTTGCAAGTTCTCTCAAAAGCAAAACGTGAAGTGCAATAGACATTTGTTCCAAAGGCGGTAAAAATCTTATTTTCTTTTTTTTTTTAATCTATTTATTTATGCCAGTCAGCTATGTGCCATACGTGACTTCTCAATCCGAGCCGGGTTCGAATTCCAGTCGAATCCATCACATTCACTTACGTGCTAATATACTTGGAAAAGGTATGAATCCAATTCTTCTCTCACTAGCTATAGGTAAATAGCAGAACAGACCGGGTTCTTTAGGCTTGGATGGCAACTGGTCTACCATAGAAAGAAATGGCAACCTATTGCTGGAAAAAATCTGTCTCATCAGTCATGTATCTAAAGATACATGTGTTGTGGATATGGATTATCTCCTCTTTGATAATCCAAGCTATAAAAGCTGTACATTTCCGCTTGTCAAGTAGACGAGTAGTAAGATTCTTAATTGAATAAAAGATTACTAGACAGAATGTCTTGTCATGTTTTCATTACAACATGATCGCCTAAGTGTATATTACGCATGACACATAACTGACTGATTTATTTATAAAGCGAATTCAGTCAAAAATCTGATTCATTTTTTTGCCACGAAGAGAATCTAATATTTAGAATAGTTAATATATAGGTAACCGTATTTCTGCCTGTGATTTGCTAACAAAACATTAACACTTCACGACAACGCGAAAAACTGAAGTAAAACACTTTTAAATGGATTCTTGCGTACCAAATACAAATGCCGGCAGGATTAAATTACTTCCTTCGATTTTCCCCTCCGGCACGGTACCTATTTAGTACAGTACACTTATTATTTTCGAAAACATCTCTCACCATTAGTATTATTCGAACGGACACGATCACTAAACCTTTATTAAAATTCCAGACAGAATGTTATTTTATAATTTGAAAAATTCTCACCTGTATGACTATAACAGCCAGAAGAACTGTAGCGTACTGCTCCCGAATCTCCTGGCCGGATTGTGGTGGGAGGGGGAGCAAATTTGATTGGGAACCTCAAACAATGCTTCGGGACGCTTGCTATCTCATCAACATTTGCTTTTTTTCAATCTACATTTATATACGTTATAAATTAAACGAAACGCAACTGACGATTAAAGAATGAAAAATCTTCTCGGATTTTGACGTCATTCTGAGGTCGTTTTGTCCAAATCCGTGAATTAGTTTGGCTCATGTTAAGTCTCGAAAAACATGATATAAAATTCACTACATTTTATCCATAATATTGAATATGTTAAATTTATTCAACTTTTTAAGAAAAGTCTAAAGTTTATGTTAAAAATTGCCTCAAAACATTGTTGATTTTACAATGGAATGATCTATTATGATATGTCTTTAATTGGTATTAAGATACATTGTATTTATTTTCAATTTTTCTAGTTTAATTGTTCACCTATATTGCATATGATCCATTATTGTACATAATTAGGTTACAAGAAAAATTGTATTTTATATGAATACTACCTTATGAAAGTTGAGATGTTGTAGAGTGGTTAGCCTCGTATCATAGAGTTCGTGGAGGACCGTAAGCCCCTTGCATTGGCACTAACACATGACACTTATCTTTGATATAAATAAGTTCCATTCTTACTGGATGCTCCAAATTTATAGCCTCATGCCATACTATACTAACATTAATAATATCAATAATATGCACTTCAATCAAATAAAAAATCAGGCTCCTCCTTCATTTATACTAAAATGGCATCAATATTAATTTCCATTAGTGATTGAAATCACAGAATTTAAACTCGTTGGACATACGTTTTATCATTCTGCGTTTATTATTGAAAACATTGCAGTTGGAAACGACGTGTCTACGTTCTCATTCTCTGGGCAAGTTTCTTTCAGAGAAGCCTTTCTGTTTTCTAGTTTAACGAACAATTCCACCTCTTCAGGAATTATGAATCGTAGAAGCACTTCATCTGATTACTTTAATTACCCACAGGCAGGCATAAAACAGTATACTGAATTTGTTCATTTGCTCGCGTCCTTGCATGTGTGTTTGCGCATGCGCATGTGTTCTTATTTTATGTTTTTCTTTTGTATGTATTTGAGAACAGTCATGGTTTGATGAGTCTTAACGAGCCTTGGCAGCAAGCCCATCAGTGAATGATTAAATTATTGAATTTTTTTCTACGTTTTGAAGGGCGATGGTTCTATTCTAACCCTACACGATATAATTTCAAATTTTCTTACCCACGTTCAAATTGTTAAAGTCAAATAACAACGTAGAATTTGAGTTACCTTAATTTAATTTACAGGTTATTGGAAGTATAACGGAATTTTCATCCATTAAATCGACTATTTAAACTTTTTCATATTAAATGATTTTCAACTGCAG
Source organism: Acanthosepion pharaonis (assembly GCA_903632075.3). Taxonomy (NCBI): domain Eukaryota; kingdom Metazoa; phylum Mollusca; class Cephalopoda; order Sepiida; family Sepiidae; genus Acanthosepion; species Acanthosepion pharaonis. The sequence continues at coordinate 5,335,563 of CAHIKZ030000058.1, forward strand.
GAAATTTTGCAGCCTATAAGTTTATAGTTGAGTAATTTTTCAACAATTTACTTCGTTAAAGACACTGTAACAAGAAATGCGGTATTCATGCTTAGAATGATATCAGCAAGGGCAATACAAATGCAGAAGGATATATACCTATGTTTTATAGATTATGAAAAAAGTGCTTAATAAGATAAGATAAATTATTTATTATTGGCGGACACGATCAAAATGAGATAGGCAGACGACACAGTATTGATAGCAAACGCAAAAATGACACTGCAGGAATCCCTAGTTAAAATATTGAAGGAAAGCGAGAAGAAAGGACAAATTGTAAAAAAAAGAACATAAGGTTGTCAGTAAAAAGAAGAGTCCAACATACGAATTACAAATAGGAGACGCCAAAATCAAGCAAGTACAAAAAATTAAATATATAGAAAGTGTTTTAGCAGAAGACGGAAAATGCTACACCGAAATTCAAAGGTGCGTTGGTATAGAGAAAAATAAATTCCAAAGGCTAAGCAAATTATTAAGAAACAAAAATTACAAGTCAAGATAAGAGGGCTGAACCGTTATGTAATAAGACAGTGAATGCCGGACAATCTCGTCACAGATTGAAGAAGAAACTTAAGGCAACAGAACTGTGGTAATGCAGAAGGTTGAGAATACCATGGTCTGAACATGTGAGAAACTAAGAAGTTTTAACAAAAACTGGATGAAATCTTTAATTAGAATCAGAAATAGACAGTTGACATTTCAAGGACAATAATGACGAACGAAGATTAGGAGACTGTTATATATCATAACTATGAACACTAGTGGGTAGGTCCCAATCCTCATAAATACATTAGACTCTATTGTAAGAGGGAGTAATATGCTGTCTAAGTAGTCCACCACTAGCAGTGGTTTACCTACTTCACGCCGCTGGCGAGGTTTGTATTTTGTTGATGTTATAAAGATTACCATTTTCATTTCCAACGTCTGTTTTGGTTATTCCTCATTCAGTAACCCTTTCTTGGTTACAACATAATGATTTCAAATATTTACAATAAAATAGACTGTTTCCAAACTGCAGACTTCCACTACAGCAAAAAAGATCAATCCTGATCTGGCATCACAACTTCAGTCACTTTCTCACCGATGTAACGTAGCTTTCCTCTGTCTTTTCTGAAATATTTTCATGACAATTGTTCTGATGAGCTTTCCTTCTTTGCGAGTATTGTATTTTGTTGACGTTATAAAGATTACCATTTCATTTCCAACCTCCATTTTTTTATTATTATTCCCCATTCAGTAACCCTTTCTAAGTTACAAAAGAGATCGTGACACTTACAGGATATAGTAAAGGCAGAACGGAGAGAAGAAAACATCGAATAACCTACCAAACAAACTTACCTAAATGGATGACAGAATAAGCACCGGGTTGGATGGTAAAAAGACAAATTGGGCTCCCCCGGATTTTTCTGGACGGATTGGCAGAGGAATAAAAGTGATTTTTACCGCCGGGATGGATGCTGCATATGTAGTATGTTCCGTGCCGTAGGCCTTCTCTCCTCCCTTGCTTCCCCACCCAAGTTTGCGTGATATTGGTTACGTCGCGGTGGTATGACCGGCTATGACTATCTTATATAAGTTTTGACCAGCTTAGACAAGCTAAGACCAGTGGCCCGAGTGAAATCTCTCAGGTCCCCACGTTAAAAAACCGACCTATGTCACAACCTGAGTCAGTAGGAGGACAAGTAAATCTCTGGTAAAAAATACAAACTTTTCTATGCGCTACAAAAGGATAGGGAGTCGTGGAAAGCCACAATCGCCTACATCATGAAGTAACACGGAACATAGAAGAAGATAGCGAATAAAAATGAAAAGTCAATCGTTCTCCCGAGAGTCAACGTTCTTAAACGCCAAGGGGCGGGGATAACGGCACTATCGCCGCACTTCGTGACAGTCTCCTTTTAGTAGTATTAACCTAATCTATATCGATTCGTTTTTTATTGATTTCTTCCTTCGTTATCATTTTTATCATATCGTTCTATAGTAATAGCTATTTTGTTGTATCAATACTTGTTCGAGTGCTTATTAACTGTTTTGTCTTCATTGGGAAATAAATCGATCAATTATATTAACAATGCTACTAAGGACCCTAGCAGATGTTGTTTCAAGTTTACAGACTTTTTGCAAAGCCTTTCGGTACTGTTTAATGTGCTCCATTATTTTGTTAATTTGTACAGCTGTAATATCCTATGGTTTTTGCAAGCAATCAAATGACAGCAAATCGTAGAGCTCCAGCATTCTTGTGAATATTTCAAATAATACATATACATGTTCACACCGGATGTCTGGCGGTTATCGTGGGCGAGTGAGTGCAGCAAATCTTCTCAGCAAAGTTCAGCTATCCTGTAGTCTAAACTATCAAATTTCTTTATCCCATCTCGATTCCAATAGATTTATACGGTTTCAAATGTGTCTATTAATTGTCTGCAAATGATTTCAGGGCTTCTTTTTTTTTAAATAACTAGGAACTGAATAGACAGCAAAAAAATCCGCTGAAACTGTTGTACCCACCTACTCTTATGAACAGGATGTACAGATGGTGTAATGTTTAGCGACTTGGGACGAGAAATCGACCAGCTGAGTTCGAATTTCAGTTGAAATCAAACAAAAAAAATTCTCTTCTTTTATTGTTCTCACTCCTTAATAATGTTTTTCCTTTTTTTATTCATTCACACTCAATATCCTTGTGTCTTAGTGGCTTCATTGGCTTGCTTGGTTGAAATGACTTAAAATCATCCCCTTGGGAATGTCATGAATCCATCTTGTTCTTCCAGGTAGAGGTTAAATAATTAGACAGACTGGGCTCTTCAACCTTGATTGGTAGCCAGTCAAGGAGAGCAACAACTTTAAATTCAAAACTGGTTCGTCATAGCGCTAACAACTTCTTCATTACGTGAAAAACCTACTTGGTATAGAAAAAACACAGCGCTTAGCTTAGCGTGGTGCGGCTGTGGCGACATACTTTGCTGATGGAGTGTATAGGACTTCGGAGAGAGAAAGAGAGAAGAGAAAGGAAGGAAGAGAAATAGAAAGAATATTTTGAACATCATTTAACCATAAGTTTTACCTTTTTTTTTCACTTCGCAGGCAGGATCCTGCAATTTCTGTTCCAATTTTTCGATTTTTCGTCTTCTCTTTGTGGTCTGCTGGATCAACGATTACTATAAGAACAGTTGGGTCACTCTGTCGTGCCAGAAACATTTTTCTCATCAGAGTCCATCTTGTACATTTATGCCATTCGTCCCTGCATTGAATACTGCAGCCATATCTGGTCTGGTGCATCCGCAATTCATCTGGAGATTCTTGACAAACGAAGGATCTGTAACATAATCGATCCTGACCTAACATCTTGACTACATTATCACCGAACTGACGTGGCTTCCCTCTCTCTTTCTACAAATATTTTAATAGCAACTACTCTGAAGAGCTTTTTCCCTGGTGCCCCGACTAAGTTTAAGCGTGCTACTAGATTGCCATCTAGGTCTGACTCGTTTACTGTTGAAATAGTTAGATACAACCACCACTTGTACTCCAACAGTTTCTTTTCTAGAACTTCCCACCTTTGGAATTCCCATCGGTTTAATTGTTTCACTGATAACAACAATCTTCAAAAATTTAAATTTTTGTCCTTTCCTCAATCCTCCTTATATTCAGTCTTTGTCTCTCACTTTCACTCCCTGAAAACCCCTGCTTACTCGTGGCGGCATTCCCGCCTTGCTTGGGGTGAAATGATTAAAAAAATCTTCTTAAGGTCTGTCAAATCTTGCTTGAACAGGATGATCAATTATTTGTTTATATGATCTAAGCCAGTTCGTGTATTCTGTTTATTGCTCTGTATCTACTCTGCAATACCAGTGTTTATTGTTTCTGTCTGTGGAGCCGTGAAAGCATCTCTACATATATCGTCTTTTTTCTCAATATCAAATTAGTGAGAGTGAACGTAAGTATATATATATATATATATAATTAAAACTAAAGATGGTCCACGTGTGCTTCTTATAATATGTAGATTAAATAAGCCGGTTAATAAAATTTGAGGGGAAAAAAGCCAAAAAGATGATAACAATTTTGCCAATAAGATTGATGATATATACTTCAGCACGAAGAGAAAGATTCTAAAGTCGGAATCTTCGCACACGCCTGTGTCCTTTTTCAAAGAGACGAGGAATCAACAAAGAAGTGAGACTTATATTTCCGAGGAATTTTCTTGGTGCTGGTTAGATGGCTCCCAGTGAAAATTATATTCTCTGAATCCAAATCTTTCTCTTCGTGCTTCAATTTAGTCAAAAGACGAATATATAATAAATATAATCAATCTTATTGCGGATATTGATATCATTTTGTTGGCTTTTACTCATCTAATTTTATTAACCGGCCTATTCAATCTACAAATGTTCAATATGTCCCCGCTTGCTTCTAAACACGCATGCACACGTCGGATCATTGACTGGAGGAAGCCATGACACGTTGATGAAACGTTTCTGTATTGTTAATGTCTGCTGCACCAAAAGGTGGTCCCCAGATAAAAATCCATGGGTTTGTGGTGCCATTGAACCGAGATCCATGCCCAGATCCTGTCTCAGCAACGCGACGATAAACAGCAACAAAAGTTAGATGACCCGGCTGTTTTCGGTCTGGAAACGCAATTTGATACAGATAGACTAGCCACACATGTACACGAATGACAAAGGTAACCTAGTCTACATGGCAACACAGCGTCATCTACCGTAAACTCTCTTTAAACTGAATAACTCAAAGTGAAACATTTGCGGACATACGTTTCTGTCCTTGTTTTGTTGTGAAGAACCCGCCTCCAAACTGTGTAAAAGTATTTTTGATACACCCTATATATATATATATATATATATATATATATATATATATATATATATATAGGGAGGGTGTTAGTTTTATGTTAATTTTTTCAAACTATACCTATCCCGTAGAGACTTGAATTTTGTTAACATATCTCAAAAACACTGCAAAAATCAGCTGTTCAGCCACTGAACGGGAATCACGTTTTTGTCTCGCTCGTGTAGATTTTGGTTTTATAAAATTATTTTTTTCTTGGTGATAAGGCACGTCGGCATAAAAAATCTTCCTCTGTCTCTCTCTTTCAGTCACGCTCACACACATGTTATTACATTAAACGTTATTATAGTGGACACTCGTATCTGAAATAGACGCTCCATTTTTATTTGAAACTGTGTATTATGTCTGTTGTCCGAAGGAATCGAAAGAAATATATATATATATATATATATATATATATATATATAGGTAAAAAGATGAAATTGTTAGAAAGATTTTGTACAAAAAATTGTTGTATAAACTGATAAGAATTGGCATATTTATATTTATTTATAATATATGTATTTTTAGAGAGAAAAAGTAAAATTAAAACTTTGTTATTTACAACTGGATTTTCAGTGATTTTTTCCTAGAAAAATAATTTTTTTTTACTTTTATTTACTGATTTCGCTTAGCATTTCAAAATTTTTTTAACTGTTTGTATCTCCACCTGTTGACGCTTATGTTTTGAATAACATATATATATATATATTAAGAAGTTATGGATTTTATCGCTTAAACGTTATTTTTATGGATACCCATATATATGAAGACGCTCGGTTTATTTATTAACAGTATATTAAACGCGGTATTTATTTATTTTCGCCTACTGACCTGAATACTCGAGAGATCTTATAAAGAAAGATATACTTTGTTTACGTTACGATAGGAAACCGGCCAGATATGAATGTTTCAAGAGTATGGGAAAGAATTGCATTTATAAGGCACGATTTAAATTTGCTTCATATTCGATATGGCTGAGACAGTCCGAAAGGACGTTGGATCTAACGATGGTTTCTCCTGCCAAGGGGGACGCAGATTCTTATCCTGCCTGAGAGCGTGTATTCATGCATATGAAAGCACATTAGCGTAGGTCGATTTTTAAACCATACTCTTGGTGAGGTCTAGATAGGGCATGATATCATAAAACCGCATAAAAAGTATTTTACGTTAAAATTTCGATTCCATTTGAGGAAATGCAATTAAAATCAAATTAATATCTTTCTTTGTTTCTAAAGTCTCTTACACTGAAAATTTTCATGATATGATTATATAAATATTTGGATTGAATTAGTTTTCATGTAATATAAAATTTATTTAATAAAATAACAAACTTTTTTGATTTACTGTTGAAATAATAACATTTTTCAATCAAATATTGCCAAAATGAATGGCTTTTTAAATGCATTTTCAATGCCGATTTTTGATTTAAAGCTAGAAATATAAAATTTGGTGTGAGTTTTTTACCATCTTAAGTCCCAACTATCTAGAATGTCCAAATCTGATTTGGGAAAAAAGGGGTAAAATCGATTTTACCCCAATGCACATAAAAGTTAGGCAAATATAGAACTTCGTACTCGTAAAAAAACAGTGTTTCAAAAGGATATATTCCATTGACACTGCTATTATTTTAACTACGTTCACTACCTCAGCAATGTTTATTTACAAGATTATAAAGAATTATTTACCTTTTCTAAAGATTTATTATTTACTTTAATTTTAATAAAATGTGAAATCATACTTATTATAAAACGCAGATTGTGTGTGTGTGTGTGTGTCTGTACGTTTATACATTGGATCGGATTTCCTATATTTTTCAACCGATTACAACAAAACTTCACAGAACTACGTAAAATTACCTTGCGGTGGTTCTGACAGCGCCAAAAATTGGAAAAACACAATTGTTTTTGCACGAAATCAATTTGAAAACATGATTAAGAGGCATCGCGAGAATGAAAGGGGGACAACTCATATCGAGTTATACTTATTATAAAACCTAGGTTGTGTGTGTGTGTGTGTGTGTGTGTGTGTGTGTGTGTGTGTGTGTGTGTGTGTTCGTTTATATATGGGATCGGATTTCCTACATTTTTCAACCGATTTCAACAAAACTTCACTTTTTTTTTGGCAGGTAGTGTTTCTTATTGTCTTGCACACTTTTTTCTTTATTTTTACATTCAGAATGCTTTAAAAATTCCATTTACAAGACAAGTGTTTATAATAAAATTCTATTCAATCGATGGACTCATAACGATTGAAAAAAAAAAAATCTAATTAAAACATGCGTGTCCGTCAACCTTAAAAAATAATCTTTGTCAATTTTATTTTTCAGTCTTTATGATGGTCGATACTTAATCTATCTCTTACTGTTACATCCCCGGGCAACGCCAGGCGCTACTGCTAGTAAGATAAATAAAGATAAATGTGAAAACAAATATTTTTTAATTACTTTTTCAAAATTACGTTTTTTCAAAAATAAGTAAATGGATTTAACAAGAACTAATCTGAGATATGAAATAATCCGGGAAGAAAAAAATTTTTTTTCAAGTATTCCTCCCCAAGCAAGGCGGGAAGCCACTAGCACGCAAGAGGTTACAGAGAGTTAGAGTGATAACAAAGAGGAATGATAGAAGAAGAGGATAGGGGATAGATCAGATCATCTGGAAACGTCGATTGACATTACATTTGAATAGTTTGAGATTATAGCTATCAGGGAAACAAGAAATGGGGAGGGAGTTCCACAGGCGAGAAGTGCGAGGCATGAAGCAATTGGTGTAGAAGAGACGGCTACATTTAACAGTTTCGACAGTAAAAGGGTGAGAGTGAGATGCCAGCCTAGTTGAACGCTTAAATTCGTGATGTCTGGGAACCAGCGGAAGCAGCTCATCGGAGAAGTTACCGTGAAAGTATTTGTAAAAAAGAAAAGACAGAGGGAGGCAACGGCACGTCTGTGAGAGAGCGACTGCTGACAAGATGCCAGATCAGGGCCAATTACATTGCATATCCGTCTTTGGATTTTATCAAGGACCTTGAGGCAAACAGAAGGGGCTCCAGACCACATATGGCAGCAATACTCCATGCAAGGGCGAATGGTTGATTTGTAGATTGGACACAGGGCGACACAGGGAGCCAACTTTCCTTGCGGTGGACGAAGCAATTGACTCAATGTATTCGTTCCATCTCAGGTCAGCAGAAAATGTGAGACCGAGCAGTCGCAAAGAGGTGCTCTCGTGGAGTTGAGCGTCAGACATTCTAATGGGAGGCAGGGATGGTTCTCTCTGGTGAGTAATAGAGAGTAGTTTTGTTTTTGAGGCATTAAAGTTAACCAGCCAATTCCTGCCCCAGTTCACAACCGATAGCAGGCCCTTTTCGAGACAAACGACCAGGTTAATATGTCCAGAAAATCATAATTTTATTCGAATTTTGATTTATAATTCAATGATTTAAAAATTTGTAGAGGGTTTATGGTGGCTCGGATTGAGGAATCGGAGAGCCGAATTCGAATCCATTACATTCACTTGCGTGCTAATACTCGTGGCAAAGGTATGAATCCTCTTCTCCCACCAGCTATTGCAACTGGTCTAACGTAGAAAGAAATTGAAAACTACTGCGGGAAAAAACTGCCTCGTCAGTCATGTATCGAAAGGTACATGATCGCCTATGCGTGTATCACGCATGGCACATAACTAACTGAGAGGGTTTACATCGTTTGATCATGTTTTTTAACAACTAAAAATAATAAAAAAAACTTTCTTTTCATATTTATTTCTTTATAAAATGTTAAATAATAAATTTTTATAAATGTTTGATAATTTTTAAAATCTTGTAAAAAAACATTGCCGCGGGAGTGAAGGTAGTAAAAATATTACCGGTGTCAATGGAAAAATGGTCCTTTTGAAACACCATTTTTTTTTCGGTCACGAAGGTCTATGTTGGCCGATTGTTATTTAGACTGTCATTGTGAAATTTAGGTTTTTATTGGGATGTGGCCCACTTTACACAAGGCTATCAATAATACGGCCTTCAATGAAATGAGTTTTCCTTAGTACGATAGATGCCATAAATTTTAGATACCCATTGAGAAATAAACTTACAACCGGGAGTACTTTAATCCTCCCATATTGGTAAGAACTACAATATAGCAATTAAATTGTCATCGTCAACATGCCAATACTATTCATGCTCACGATAGACATCACGTGACCATGCGACATGATCAAGTGCCATTTTGTTTCCTCTTTTTGAAAACAGTCCAAGTTTTTTTTTTACGTCTGTATTTCAATATTTCTATTTGGCAAGCGTTAAAAAAATAAATTATGTCCAGAGTGACTGCATATAACAGTTTGTTATTTTTATGACGTTTTTTTTTTTTACTTAGCTTACATTTTATAAGCATACAATTGTTCTTTCTTCCTGAATTTGTAGACTCTCTGTTGAATACACCACAGATTCACTGTAGTTCTTCAGTGATTCCAGAACCAAGTAGGTTTTATGGAGTTCAGTTGCTAGCACTACACTCAAGAATTTTTAAATTCAGTTGTCATTTAAAACTAACTGCCAAGCAAGGCTAGAGCGGTAAGTCTGTATTATTATTTAACCCATAGTTGCGAGGATAAGTGATGCATTCATAGCTTTCCCTAAAAACATTTGGGTAAAAGCGAACGGCTAGAAATTGAACCCGTCCCTCCGGTCCCACTTTCTATGTTGTTCTATGTTGTGCTCTATGCACACATCCTCTTACGAATGTGTTGAATGCACACGTGGAGGTGGTGCTTGAATATGTGTTTAAACAGTAATGAAAAAGCTAAACTTAACATAGCATAAAAGATGCACAGAAATACGTGACGCAAATTTTAGCAGGATATATACAGAAAAAAATATCAGTGTATTTAAGTATGTCATGTTTAAAGAAATCTTCAGTCCATTAAACAGACAGTGATAATAATATCCTCGAAGTAGACAGAATGTATGGTTCTTAGCAAAAGGGACAGCCCAAGATGCGCGCTACGAACTGAAGAATTCAAGCACAAGTCCACAAATTTAAATATCCAGGTAGTGTTTTAATAGAGAAAGGAAATGCGATAGAGAAATCCGAAGGTGCTTTGGAATAGCAAAAGATGCCTTCCAAAAGCTAAGCAAAGTATTGAGAAACAGGAAAAGTTTATTAGAAACAAAAAAATAGACTGCTGCATCGTTATATAATATCGGTCCTCCGATATGGCAGGGAATGCTGGACACTCTCGTCACAGATGAAGAAGAGCCTCGGGGCAATATAAATATGGTTCTACAGAAGGATGTTGAGAATACATGAAGATGCTAGTAAAGAAGAGGTCTTAAAGAAAATGGAAAAAAAAAACGATACATACACTTAGCAGCAGAAAGAGACAACTGAACCTTATAGGTTACTTAATGAGGGAAGAGCGATGGAAAATGTGCATAGTAGTCAGGAACATTTGTGTTTGTTCAACACCCACAGAACCCACCTATGGTTTATGCTGCGACGGCACCCAGACAGTTCCGTCTACGCAATTTCAACCACAAGTCTTGTCTCAAACCGTGATATGGTTTTCAGGTACATTTCCACGCTGGAATCGCCTCCCATGGTCGATAACATCAAGCAGTCACCTTCCTAATAAATCGACCTTGGTGAGATTCGAACCCCGCTCTCAAGGATCGGAAAGCGAATGTTTTAACCAAGACTGTGAATAAGGTGTTGACTATTCTGCTCCAAATTGTGGATAAACGGTCCCAAGTTCATATTTAGTTATATTTTATCAGTACTTTTGACTGTCACAATCATTATCAAGGACCAGTGTGATGTCTGCGTGGTAGTTAGAATTCCTCTTTCTACATCCTGCTATTCTTTGGGAAGCTGGAAGTTTGAAACAGTCTAGAGTGACGTCATTCACCACAGGAGACGGTATCTTGAAGTGCATATGATATAATTAATGTTCGCATATACTGTATTAGTATTTTTTCAAAAAATAGAACACATTTTCTTCGGTCGTTCCAAGTGTTTTCATTTGTTAAAGTGTGTGTTGGTGGAGTTTCATTGGCAAGTTTTCTCAATACTTTGGTTTACTTTAGTCTATATATAAAGTGTGTGTGTGTGTGTGTGTGGTGCGCGGGCGTGGTTTGGGGGCTCATGTGCGTGTATCTGTGTAATTGTTCTGACGGTTTTTTTTTCCTCTTTAAAACCTAGATGTTATGAATTTAATCATACTACCAGATCCGTGGAAAAGTCTAATCATTTTACAGTCGAAATGGTTAGATGTAACCGTAACTTCTATGTTAAGGGTTTCTTCCCTCGCACCACTAGCTTGTGGAACACTTGTCCGGCTTCTTCCTTTCCAGTCAACTTTGCTCTTCAAAAATTCCAACGCAAAGTCAATCGTTATCTTCTGTCTTTTGAATTGATGTTCTTTTATTGTTCTCTCTTCTATTTATTCTATTTATTGTTTTCTTTTTCTTATATTCTCTCCCACTGAATATCCCTTGCGTCATACCGTCTTTACTGTCTTTGTTGGGGTGAAGTGATATATATATATATATATATATATATATATTGTTTAAAATATTATATATTTATGGCAAATACTGAATATCGGAGATAGAACATTTGTAAATATTGGAAATATGGTCACTTGGTCTAAAGATCGTTTGAGACATGAAACTGAATGACACATGAAACTTGGCACATACATTGTACAAAATAAGAGATAGGTTCTTAGCGTAAAAAATGATATTTTTTTTAAAATCAGTAATCGATAAAGCCGATCAAAAATCGATAAATTCAATTTTTTCGTCCGATTTCGTTCAAACTCGGTATGTAGGCTACTTACATCGTGATGAGCTCAACGATACCTCATTTTTATTTCTACGTGACTGCGTTTAGTAAAATCCGCGAAAAACGAAAAATTGATTTCAACATAAATCGATTTCAACACAAATTCTGAACTAAAAACTCCCTCAATTTTCAGGCAATCTAATACAATCTTCACTCAATTGTAGCCAACAATAAGTTAATTGTTTAACAGTCATCTAACTTGATAATTGAGTCCACACATGTAGCAAAATCCCGCATATAAGGCGAAAAATTTTCTGGTTTCTTTCTTATTTTTTGCTGAGCTTTCAACCAATTTTTATCAGAATTAACAATTGTTTTTCAAATGTATCCTCTTTGACATCCCTGGTAGCACACTGACAAATTGAATTTCTAAAACTCCAAAATAATTGTGGTCTGAAGTGGGTCTTCATGTTGCCTGTTTTACCCATTCAAGTCCTCGGCTAACGTCGATTGAATAAATACAGACTACTTCTGTTATATCAGTTACTGCATTAATTCAAAATATTCTTTAATGAAATTACTTTAAAGTAATTGAAGAAGATAGACTCTGTTACATCTAAACATGATGCTGTCTTTGCTCCATTCTAATTCTTTTTCTGATCGACCAGCTGGTTATGGCTACTAGTATATATATATATATATATATGCGTGTGTGTGTGTGTGTGTGTTACTTAAACTTTAGAGTGTTCACCTATATTTGAGGACGCTCTCTTTATATGAAAAAGTATTTTATTTCGTCTGCCAAGCTGAACATTCGAGAATTATTAAATTTCTTACATTTCTTATATATATATATATATATATATATATATATAGATAGATAGATAGATAGATCATTACTCGCTTACTTTTGTCTTACCAGATTTTTAATTTAAATCTTTGTGTCCCCCACGTTTTGAATGACCTTTCAACCACTTGATGAATGTGAATGAAATTTCTCAAATAAAAAAAATAAAACGAATGACATCCTTGCTCTTGTACATAAACACGTGCAACAAAATAATTCTTACATTTGCCTTGATAAAGTCCCTCAGAGGACAAATCGCGTCGACTAAGAATATTTTTCCTTGTCTTTTATTCATTTATTTTCCATTACAGATAAACTCTATCTGAAAATAATTCACATAGATAGATAGATAAATATAGAAAGAAAGAAAATAAACAGAAATGAGATAGATAGATAGATAGATAGATAGATAGATGGAAAATATGCAGAAAATATGATAGATAGATAGATGGATAGATAGATGAATGGAAAATTAGCAGAAAATATGATAGATAGATAAATACATAGAAAGAAAGAAATAAAGAAAGAAAGAAAATAAACAGAAATTAGATAGATAGATAGATAGATAGATAGATAGATAGATAGATCGATTAATGAAACAATGGTGAACAAGTCTTGAAAAGCGAATCATCACAACTGCAGTAACGTACATTACATTACAACTTCCAATGCTTCAAGGTCCACAAATATAAAAAGAAACCCGGTAAATACAAGTGGAATAAAATCTCTTAAGTCTTTTTTCATGGAATCGTTTAACCTGAACCTATATCAAGCAAGTCATGTTCAAATTCCTACTGTCAACCAAGACAATCAAAGATTCGTCTTGTATCTCTAAATGCGATAGATTTCATTCCATTTTAGCAGTAGCTATAAAAAGAGACAAATGATTTTGTTAGGAAAAGGAAAATAAACTGAAGACACACTTGCTGCTCCATAAAGGTTTCACCCCCTAAATTAAATGACTTACCCCTAATTTTAGAAAATCGATAGAGTTTAGATTTCAGGATGTTATATTAACGGACGTGCTGATGTGTATGGCATGTTATCCATAGCGTGTTCAGAGAACTCGGAAATAAAAGAAACAAGTTGTTGGGTTTCAAATGTCTTTGATATTTTTCTCTGATAAATTCGAATAAAAAGAGTTCAATACAAATCGGCACGAAGAAATACGTCGGCGCTGTTATTAAATCGACCAGATGCTGGTGAATCTCCAGAGTTCAAGACACGAACCTAAACGGGATGCCTTTGCTACTGAGAAAACTCCACTAAATAACTTTTCGGTCTAAACAGAAATTATGCTGATTGAAACATAAAGGTGCAACTTGTTTTTATATCATTTCACCCCAAGTAAGGCAATAAAACCACTAAGAGTCCTTTTTTTTTCTTTCTATCTGCCGTGTCCTTTCAGGACGTAGGCGATCATGGCGCTCCACCTCCCTCTATCCCTTGCAGCTCTCAACATGTTCCTTCCCTCTGCTTCTTCCCACAGACCACGTTCTTTCATCCACTTGCTTAAGCCCGCTAGGTATGTCATGCATTGTTTTCCTTTGTCTCTCTTTCCCTCTATTCGACCCGTGAGTATCAGATTCTCCAGGCCTTCCTTCCTCATTATGTGTTCCAGAAATGTCAGCTGCCTCTTCCTGATGTTAAGTATAAGCCTCCTCCTTGTTTGCATCCTCTCTAAGACATCATTGGATTCAAAAAGACGAATGATATTGCATTTAAATATCTGAAGATCATAACTGACAAGAAAGCAAAAAGCCGGAAGGTATTTCCACAGGCAAGATGTGCGAATTTACGGTTACATTTAACAATTTCATCTGTAAAATGACAATACCTCGCTTCGCTTAAATTCGTGAAGTCCAAGTATTATCATGAAAATATTTATAGAAAAAGCTACGTTACGATTATGAGGAAGTTATTGAAGCCAAGATTTTTCTTTGTATTTTGTCAATAATTTCTAGGTACATAGCAGACGCACCTGACCAGATGTGGGAACAACTTTCGATATCTGGACAAATGCTGAACTTATAAATATGCAAGATAGATTCTCTCTAGATTTTTTTTATTTTTATTTTTTTTATTTATTTTTTTTTTTTTTTGTTTTTGTGGCAGGACAGATTCAACCAACTTCCGTAGCAACTTCAGAAAAAGCTTAGCTTTTAAAAGAGAAAAAATATTTTTAAAAAAGATTAATAGATGTAGTCCATTTATAGTCTGTATTGCAAAGACAATTTAAGTATAATCTAAAAGCAATTTAAGATTAAGTAGACATATGCGGGTTAGGCAATAAATATAAAAGCCTAAGAACAGAGTAAATTTCCTTAGAAACAAAAAAATGCTGAATTTCTATGTGGTTCAATTCTCTTGAATGGCACCGAATGCTGGGCCATCTCCCTACAGATGAATAGGAACCTGGAGGCAACAGAAATGTACTTCTCCAGAAGGATACTGAGAATTCTATGGATGGAATGTGTAAGCAACGAGGTAGTCTGAAAACAGTGTTAATAATACTCAGAATCAGAAAGAGATAGCTGAAATTTCTTGTACAGATAAGGAAGGAAGGCTTGGAAAACTTGACTCACAGGGCATATCAAGGGCAAGAGAGATAGGGGAAAACAGTGGATGCCGGAAAGGGGAGCAGGAATCTTGGCAATTGGAGAAATGTTGTTAACAGGTACAACGGATAGAATGATGTGATGAGCCATGATCGCCCATATCCTGAAATGATAGAGCATATTAAAGAAGAGTTAATCTGGTAGTATAGAATGAGTCTCGTCTTCCTTCTTAGACTGAGTCAGAGTTAGGATTAACGAGGATTCAAATCACAATTAACGGTCTGTGAAAATAACCTCGACGGATGACACCGAAACAAATCTGTATATTATTCTGGGGTCAGTTAGTTATGTGCTATGCGTGATACACGCTTAGGCAATCATGTAACTTTCGATACATGACTAACGAGGCAGAATTTTTTCCTGCAGTAGGTTGCCATTTCGAGTTGCAATCCAAGGCTACAGAACCCGGTTTATCCTGCTATTTACGTATAGCTGGGGGTGGGAGAAGAAAAAGGATTCATTTCTTACCCAAACGTATTAGCACGTAAGTGAATGTAATGGATTCGGCAACAATTCGAACTCGGCTCGTTGATACCTCAATCCGAGAGGCTATCCATTCTCGGGTAGGGGATGATACAAAATCATAGGCTCCACCCACTTCCCAAATTATAATTATAATTAACTAAATATCAGAATTTTTTTATTTTTAATTTTTGAGGGGCTCTTGATCGGGTGCACAATTTTGTCGTATCTCTCGTATTTTTAAATAACAAACTTAATAAAACAATCTCTATTATTCGACTAATAAAATACATTTTATGAAATATTTTTACCAGTCCACTTATATATGATTTATTTTAATGGAACACACCTAATTCTCAAGCATTAATAAATTTTATATATATATTATATTAAAATATTATATATATTATATTAAAATATATTTTTTATATATATATATATATATATATATATATATATATATATATATGTGTGTGTGTGAAAAGTGTATATAAATATAAATAAATATATATATGCATAATTATTTATATATTATATGCGCGGTATATATATATATCTTTGAGATTAGGTATTATGATTACTTGCATTATTTACATTATTCGGACTATTATCCTCATCTTCATTGCCATATTCATGCTCCGGCCTTCTTCAGGTGATTGAAATTTCGAGTCGAACCCTTTATTTCGCCCACCGGGGTAGATTGTTCTAGTTCCCTGAGCCATGAGAGCACATGGCCCAGTGGATAAAGACGTTGGTTAGATAGATTGACTTGACCCAAAGTAGTGAGTTCAATACCAGGCCACTGCAGTGGTGAACCAAAATCTTGGACAGTTGTGTTAAAGGGAAATAACAGAGACATCCGGAAGAGGCATGGCACGTGGAACTAGAACAATCTACCCCCTCCCCCCGTGGTCGAAATAAAGGGTTCAGTTCGAAATTCTAATCTCCTGACGAAAGCCAGGGCGTAAAACGGCCGAAACATTGTGAATATGGCAATGAAGATGAGGATAATAGTCCGAATAATGTAAATAATGCAAGTAATTTTATTTCTAATACTGCATTATTTCTTATTTCTGACGGTTGCATCACGTTGAAAAACCGGTTTCCGTATGATCACCGAAATTCAACAACGTTGAGCCAGGTCAATGCCTCGATGAGAGACTGCTTGGCAATACCAGGTGATGTAAATGTGGATATTCGGATAATTTAATGGATATGTCTCGGAATTTGTAACCGGAGTGCCAAGTTCCAATTCCCATTGGGTCCGTTTATATTCACTTACGAGCAAATACCCTTGGGAATGGGGTATAAATCAATTTCTTCTCATCCGTCTATTAGTTAATTACTAAAACTTGTATCACAAAATCATACTTACCTAAAAAAAAAAATTCTTATAATCAAAACATATTTTCCGGCTTTAAATGACCTGCAAAAGGTTGATAAGCCGTAGAAAATAAATTATTGCTTCATATTCTAAACGTTATTTTTAGTGCATAGACGTGTTAACGTATTTTAAAATTAAAACAAACTGAATCACGTATCTTTATTAAGTCTCTAGTATGCATAGGCCGGTAGACACAATTTCCTCTGTTAAATAAGAAACGGGGCGATTACGCATACACCTATACAAAGTAAAAATAGCGTTTAGTGTAACACAGATACACACGTTCACACACATACAAACAACACACACACACACACACACACACATATATATATATATATATATATATATATATATATATATATATACTCCCTTGTGCAAATTAATTGAAACAAAACCAATAATTCCGTTATTATTTACTTTTTTCGTATTTTTCCAATGAAACATGACCCAGTGTACATGTTAGTACTTCGTATGTCCATTCCACGAAGTCATTCCTTGCAGACTGATCACAGATTCTCGATTGGATTTAAATCAGGATAGTTTCCGGATCAGTCTATAGTACTTTGATTTGCTCACTGGTAAGCCTTGCCAGCGTGTTCGTGCAGCGTTACAATTTTCGTACGCTTCCTTGGAGTAACGTCCATCACAGACAATGGCCGCAGGATAACTAACCGACAGTCGAGACAATATTGTCCGGGCATGGTAAAAATCTGATGCAATCACGGATGACGCAATATTTTTCGAGGCCAAACAAATTTCATCATACACCCCGAAAACAGATTCATATTACTGCACATCACTGCAAATGACCTAATCTGAGGAAAAATAGAAATCGATTGCACTCTGTCACTCCAGTGGGTCTAAAACTGTCCGTACAGTGAAAGAAAGGAAACTAAGGTGATTGTTTCAATTAATTTGCACAAGGGTGTATATTGTTGACGTTTCGTCTTATTAAATTCAACTGATAAGGTTTGTTTTGTATTTTTAGTTTATGGGGTTTTTTTGTGTTGTTTATTGGGGTTTTATTTTGTCTTTTTCCAGCACATTCAGGATCAAAAATCTTTTGTTCTGTTTTTATTCACTACTTTCGACCGTCTCGGTCATTATCAAGTACTGGCAGTTTTCAGTGTAGCCAACAAGATTTTATTGGTTATATGCTGACATTTGTTTTTTATCATTATTTTCTTTACATATTTAATTTTTTTGGAACGCTAGGATTCAAATTAATCTAAAGTGACATCATTTATAAAATATTTACACTGAGCTAGACGACACGGAAAAAATATGTACGAATTTTTATGCAAATCCCTGGGTAGTCGCGAGATTAATCTCAATGACTCTAATCTAAATTCATGAAAATATCTGATTTTTGTTGGACTGGTATATTTTAGAAGCTAAGTAAATATTGCGCACGCGCGCAGATTCGAACAACTTCACTGAATGTTTCTATATTATTACAAGAATGTTTATCAACGTAGCAGTGTGTGCGTGTGCATGTGATTGTCTTCCTGCCTGTGTGTTGTGTGTGTAAGTGTGTTCGGAATCTTTTCCCACACGAACAGTGTTAATAAATAAAAGTATTTGAATATCTTCAAAAATAGTTACGTTCAAATTTATTAATACCACATCCTAAAACTTTATGATAGTTTCCGGATAGATAGATAGATAGATAGATAGATAGATAGATAGATAGATAGATCGATCGGAGTAGATAGGTTCTCTTATCGACCGGTTTGCATTCCTTCACGGTCTTTTAGTTTTGTTTCCCGTTTAGGATTGGGTTTCGAGTTCCTTTTAGATTCTACTTTAGAAGGAAATTATCTATTGGGTTAGCAACTAATTTCCCACCGTTTTTCTTTTTTCGAGTTAATTTAAGCTAATTTCTGTTTATTTTCAGATCATTAAAATGGAATGTCAAGTTAAGTAAAAATGATCATTTTCGACATCTCATTTCTTTTTGCTTTTAATCAAGGTTCTAAGACCGCAAAAGCTGCTCGCGACATTTGTTCTTGTGATTGGTATGTCAAATTCAAAAATGGAAATTTTGACCTCAAAGACACACCTCGCTCTGGCCGTCCAGTTGAGTTCGATGAAGGGCGATTAAACCAACTTTTGCACTAAAATACTGGTCAAACAAGAGAACTAGCAGAGAAAATGGAATGCTCCCACACTGCTATAGAGAAGCATCTTCACTCGATGGTAAAAGTTCAGAAGTGTGGAGCATGTGTTCCGAATGCTTTAAATGACAACAACAAAAATCAACGAGCCATAATCTCCGCTGGTTTATTTGCTTGTCACCGCTCAATTCATGGACACAAGATACGATTTCTTTACTGGAGACGAAAAATGATGCCTGTACATCAATATGAAGCAGTGCAAGGAATGGCTTAGACCTGGTAAACAAGCGACACTGCGCCTGAAACAAGATCTTCTTCCGAGTAAAACGATATTGTGCGTATAGTGGGACTGGGAAGGGATTATCCATTACGAATTACTTGACCGGAACAAAACGATCAACGTGGAACTGTGTTCAACGGATGGAACAACTCAACACGGCTATTCAAGAGAAAAGACCTAATCGGTAGCATGGAGTTCTTTTGCTGCACGACAACGCCCTTGGCCAATATGGCCAAGGAAGCCATTCAAACGCATGGTTGGGAAGGACTGCCACACCCACCGTACACTCCCGATTTAGCATCAACGAATTTCCACCTCTTTCGATTTCTTTCAAATGCTATGCGCGGAGTTTTGTTCGATATTGATGCGGAATTGTGAGCTTGGTTGGATGAATTTTTCGAGTCGAAACCGGATGATTTCTATCAACAAGGTATGGAAAATCTTGATGAACGTTGGGAAGAAATTGTAAACAACAAAGGAGAATACATTATTGAGTAATTAGTTGTTATTTTTATTAAACCTTTTTAAAAAGGTTAATTTAAAAAAAAGGCAGGAACTTAGTTGCCAACCCAATATATTTCTAACGCCTCCGTCTTTATTTACTATCTTTCTCTTCAATTGGAGTAGTTCTCTCAGTAGCCTCTTGCATCTTCGTGACATTATCGTCTTGCTTGGGGATGAGCTGATTAAGATAGATAGATAGATAGATAGATAGATAGATTCTGATTATATGACGGACCCTCAAGAAAGAGATAGCTGCGGTGGACATGGTGAGAAAGGACTTTCAAATTCCGCTTTCTAACTTGAGTGAAAAACTGATTACTGGCCAGCCAAATAAATTACCTATCAAGTTGGCATGTTGATAGAGAAACGCTGTTATAGTTATCTATTAAGGGCCATTTTTAAAATACACTTAAGGATGCAAAATGAATAAATCAGTCACGCACTGATTGCTCGGGCTATAGGAGCATACTATCGCAAATTTAGCAGATGAAGGACTACTCTAAGGGTAACTGGAAATGATCGCTCAAAATATCTCTCTCATCGAGATTTAGTAAATAACTAATGATTCTGTAAGCAAATTTGTAATCATTTCAGGTTTATGCATTCACACACACACATATATATATATATATATATATATATATATATATATATATATATATATATATCAGTCAGTTATGTACCATGCGTGATACACGCTTAGGTGATCATGTATTTTTGATACATGACTGACGAGGCAGATTTTTTTCCCGCACTCTGTTACCTTTTCTTTCTGAGGTAGACCAGTTGCCATCCAAGGCTATAGAACCCGGTCTGTTCTGCTATTTACCCATAGCTGAGGGAAGAAGAAGAGGATTCGTATCTTTCCCAAGGGTATTAGTACGTAGGTGAATGTATATGGAATGTATTTTTTCATTTATTAATCAGGCACATTTTATTACTTAAACATTATTTTTAGTGGATACTGTATATTTGCATAAACACTCCATTTATTTATTAAACAGTATATTTATTTATTTTCATCTCCTGGCCTGAATATTTGAGAAATCTCGCATCGGAGTTGAAATATAGTTTCAAAATAAAATCACACGTATATAGTGGAAATAATCGATTTTTTCATGCTTCTACGGCAGTTTTCATGTAGTTTGCGGCCATTTTGTACTGGCCAGAGGGGGAGCCTATAGCTGGCTGCCACGAATAGGCAGGAATATTCTATTGGTCAGCGTGAGAGCCAACAGCTGACTGACACGAATGTTAACTAGCATGCTAGCATGCAAAAAAAATCGATAGCTGCATTCGTCACAAGTGGGAAAAAATTAAATCTGCATGGCACTTTACTCCAATTGGCTCATTCGCTTCCTTAAACTCAACGTTGATTCTGATTCCGCAGAACTGGGTTGGGTGTGAAAAAGTATTTGTTGTTAACATTTTTCTTTCATTCGGTTTTTCCAGTTACGAGTCCTTTTTTAAAGCTGATCGTTTTGTGTTCATTTTGTTTAGTTCTTTTTTCGTAACAGATTTAATGTTTAGTATAGAGCTTAGAAAAAATTCGCAGTGTGAGATAGGCAAGAAGTAAGGCATGTAGCAACAACAGCACGGCAAAGGGTACTCCTTTAAAGGCAAGGAAGGGCAAAAATCAAGTCAAGTGATAGCGATTGCTGTATAAGGCGTACGATTTTTGAATCAAGCACGGGCAACGCCGGGTCATGCTGCTTGTATATAATAAATACCATCAATCTTATTGACGATATTGTTATAATTTCTTGGACTTCAAATTTTATTAACTGGCCTTTTCAATCTACATATTATAAGAAACACACATGGAACATCTTTCGTTTTAATCATATATATATATATATATATATATATACATCTACTCAAATAAGAGTATCCACTAAAAACAATATTTGAAGTAATAACAAGTTCTGATCAAAACGTTACTATGATGACTTCAGATACATATATTTTCTGTTTATGCGTTTTTTTATGTATACACTTATTTGAGTAAATGGTCTGTTTTGTAATTAAACAGTATGAATACCTTTACTTTCCTGAATGTTAAAGAATTTTCATAGAATTTATGCTTCCTCCGACAGGAATCGAACCTGTATCCTATACGACCCGTCATTTAGCCTGACGTGTTATGACTGTTCAGCCACAGAGGACTTTCAGTTTAGCAAAGGTTATGTATCCATAAAAAACGTATGAAATATATATATATATATATATATATATTATGGATATGAATACATTTTCATATTGACCGTGAGATTTGCGTTTATAAGGCATTATATATATATATATATATATATATATATATATATATATATATATATATATATATATAATGCCTTATAAACGCAGATTTTCGAAACATTCATCTCTGCTCAGTTTCCTATCCTAACGTAAACAGATTAATTTCTAAAGAAGTGATGAATTTTTCTTTTTTTTTTTTAATAAGATTTTTCGAATATTCAGGCCAGCAGACGTTATTAAATAAACATACTGTCTAATAAATAAACGCAGGGTGGAGTAATGGATAAACGGCTTGGATTGAGGAATCGGAGAGTCGAGTTCCAGTCGAATCGATTACATTCACTAACAGCTATGGGTTAATAGTAGAAAAGACTGGAAACTATAGCCTTGGCTGGCATTTCTTTATACCGCAGAAAGAAATGGCAACCTGCTGCAGGAAAAAAAATCTGCCTCACCACTCATGTATCGAAAGATACATGATCGCCTAAGCGTGTATCACGCATGGCACCTAACTGACTGATATATATTTATATATATTAGTAGCTCACCGGAATGAGTCTGACCATAATTTGGATTTCAAAAAACTGCTAATCTAATTAAACTGAAATACCGTGGACCGAACATGTAAACAATGACGAAATTTTAAGAAAAATGGAAACAAAAAGGATACTTGGATTTAGAATTAAAAAGAGGCACTTGAAATTTCTGGTACACATACTGAAGAAAGAGGGCTTGGAAAATTTAACACTCATATGACGTTGAATGCAAGAAGGACAGGTGAAAACGAGCTTGTGTAAATGGTTGGCAAAACAGGCAAAGGGAGATGGCAAACATTGCTTAGATCTATGAAGGAAAAGAACTTTTGGATAGCCATGATCACCCATATCCTAAAGAGATTAGTCAGTTAGGTGCTATGCGTTATACACGCTTAAGCGATCATGTATCTTTCGATACATGACTGACGAAGCAGATTTTTCCTACAATATATTGCTATTTCTTTCTGCGGTAGACCAGTTGCCATCCAAGTCTATAGAACCTGGTCTGTCCTGCTATTTACCCAGAGCTAGTGAGAGAAGAATAGGATTCATACCTTTTCTAAGTGTACTAGCACGTAAGTGAATGTAATAGATTCGACTGGAATTCGAACTCGGCTCTACGATTCCTCAAATCTCTTCTAAAGAGATACGGTAAATAATAGGTTTTATTGTTAACTAGTGTGCGAGTAATAGTGAATTAATCCCTTCCCTATTCCCTGAGAGCTATAATCTCCAGCTATCCAAATGTAATGTCAATCGACATCTCCAGTTGCCTTGATCTATCCACTATCCTTCTTCTCATCCTTTCCTCTATCACTCCTATCTGATCTTGCTCCAAATCTTCTGTAACCCCTTGCGTCCTAGTGGCTTCCCGCCTTGCTTGGGGTGAAACGCTTTAAAAAAAATGCTTTTTCGAGGATGTGAAGTGAGCACAGCTGCTTCAGCCGAAATTTTGAACTCGGCCTTCACTTGCCATTGTCCGTGCCGATGACCATTATGCTGTTCACACATCTCAGATTGTATAGCAGCAAGCTCTTCAGTTTAAAGAAACTCGTTTATCTGCGACATTGGAAATCTGGTCGAATTCTATCGCCAGGTACAAACTCGCTACCGTTTAGCCCATCAGAAATGCTCATAGAAAGATAAGATTAAGTGTGATAATGTTGATACGGTTTAAATGGAACCTTCTTTCATCAGATAAAAATCAGAACCATACCCCCACGGGTGATGAATGGTGGGAGATAGCAGGATAGTAGATGTCAGGTTAGGTGCTAATATTAGACATGCGTGTCGACAAATAGCGAATAAATGGCACTTGAGGGCTTACTGACGATTGAGGATCGAAACCCGGGGTGTTGGCAGGCTGGGTAAATGGAAAAAAAGGGTAAAGGTGGGTGACATGGGATTGTAAAGGGTGGTAAAAGCATGATTGACAGGAAAGGTCTTGAAGGAGTTCCTTTCATGGGTAAATATCAAGACGCTTCCACGGCCAAACAAAGGTTCCGTCTTCTCTTGAGAAATAAAAAGCAAGAAATGAAGAAAGTATGGGGAAAAGAAAGAAAGAATGAATGAATTAAAGAAAGAAAGAATGAAAGAAAGAAAAGATGTGTAACAGAACAAAAAGTAAAGAAAAAAAAAGAAGAAAAAGTAGAGAAAAAGAAAAAGAAGGAAAAGTTAGAATTTAAAAAAGAAAATTAACAATGTAATGTAAAGGAAATATAAACGCTATAAAAAAAGAAAAAACAAATTAAGAGAATTAAAAAGGGAAATATAGAACAGTTAGAGAGAGAGCGTAAGAAAGAAAGAAAGAAAGAAAGAAAGAAAGAAAGAATGAATGAATAAATGATAGATAAGAAAAACTATGGGTAACAGAACGAAAAGGAAAGAAAAAAGGAAAAAAAAAACAAGTAGAGAAGAAGAAATGAGAGTAAAGGTTAGAAGAATAAAGAAAATTAACAGTGTAATATGATATAAATAAAAAAGTGAAAAAAAAACTGAACAAAAGATAAAAGAATTAAAAAAGAAAATACAGAACAATTAAAGAGAGAGAGGAAGAAAGAAAGAAAAAAGAAAGAAATACGCAAAGAAAAAAGATGAAAAACACATAAAGCTGTAAGATGAGAAGAAAAGAAGATGAGAAGAAAAGAAGATGAGAAAGAAAGAAGGATGAGCATGAAGAAATAATGATGTTAAGTGCTACTTACCATATACAGTGTTTATATTTTATTAACATTAATAATACTTTCCTGTATTAGATCTCGCCTGTCTCAATCCTCGCGGCAGACGCTTCTGGCCAAGTGTGGGGTCTTTTCCGTCGCGCAGAGTTGTCGACCAAAACCAAATTCACTCTCTTTGATCCACAGCCATCTACACCACTGCCACCGCCACCAGAGGAGAGAAAGGAAATAGGGAGAGAGGAT
Organism: Acanthosepion pharaonis; assembly: GCA_903632075.3. Classification (NCBI taxonomy): domain Eukaryota; kingdom Metazoa; phylum Mollusca; class Cephalopoda; order Sepiida; family Sepiidae; genus Acanthosepion; species Acanthosepion pharaonis. Next base: position 5,360,661 of record CAHIKZ030000058.1, read on the forward strand.
GATGATCCTGATGCTCTCCTTAGCAGATGAGCAGTTCCACACAGTGCTTATTTCAAATCGTTTGTACACAGGAGCTCCCAAGCATTAGTTAATGTTTATTTTGACCCTACTCATAGCTCCAATTATTATAGCTTTCAGAGGAGATCGTCCGTAGTCGGGATAATAGAGTCAGCGAACTCCATGATATCCTTAGCTGAATAGTAAGTGCTTCGCCAAAGCTCCATACAGTCTTGAATTTAGTTATTCATCTCTTAGACAATGCTGAAGAGCCCAATTTCTTCTACTAGGAGGAAAAGAGATGAATTCCTGCCTTTCCCAATGTTATTTGCGCGTAAGCGAATGTAACGTATTCGACTAGAATTCGAACTCGTCGCTCTGATTTCTCATTTCAAGCTGGGTTATACGTATGCCAGCAGTTTTAAGGCGCCACATTTTTCAATTCCAGATTTTATATTTGCTTATTTTTTTTTTATATTCTTTAACGGGTATATATATTTTTTATCTAAAAATCAGTTAAGTACCATTCACGATACATGCCTGGGCGATCATATATCTTTAGATTATTTTCCCGCAGTAGTTTGCCAATTCTTTCTGCAGTGGACTGGTCGCCAAACAAGGCTCTGTCCTGCTATTCAACTTATTCTCCTGGGGGAGAAGAGATGGATTCATACCTTTCCAAAGGGTTAGTAAATCTAACGAACTCGACTGGAATTCGAACACGGCTCTCCTTCTTTCCGTTCCGAGCCGATATCTATTGCACCACAACACTACCATATTTGTGAAAAGGTTTATAATATTTAATCACAGTTTCTGGTCTACTAGCGTTAATATGTTTCTCAGTATAAAGTCCCGAAGAAGAGGGACTTTATTGCCTTTCATGAATGTTTCAGGATTATGTTCATACAGTTTTTCGGCGTGTAGTGTAATAATGACATATCTTCAGTCTACTCAACCATGTCGATCTTTGCATTCCTTCATTGTCAAGATTGGACCACCAAACAGCAATTTCAATGTAACCCTCATTGGGATCCAAGCTCACTCCAGACCTCAAGTGGAATTCGTATATGCGATCCGTCGCTGAAGAGCCTTAAAAAAAATAATCGGTTCTTTGTAACGTTCCAACCCTTACGTTCATAGTCCTGTCATCCTCTATCTTTATAAGAGTCAGATCAGACCACAAATAGAGTAATGCTGTCATAACTGGGCTGGAGCTGCCTAATCTTCACTTCTCAGCCCTGACAGAGTTCAAAAGTGTTTATGAGCCTTTGTGGCTGATGAATTATTTTCCACATTACAGCCGATTCTTTAGGAGACGGGACATTGCTAGACTTTCGCTACTCTATCACTATCTCCATCGCAATTTTTAAGAATGGCTACATTCTTTAATTCCACAAGTTCAAACTTCCAAAGCTCATCTTTAAATTTTCTGTTCGTTCATTAGTTAGTAAGAAATATATGTTCATCGAAATTATCAACTGTAATTTCTTAAGGTACACATTCTGATAAAATATCCAGAATCCAACTTTTTCAACCTTTAAAACATCCTTTACAGGGGGAAATGAAAAAGATGGCAAAACTGTTCCACAAGATGTATATTAAACTATTTGATTAATTGCTCATATGAATTAATCAAATAACGAAAAATTTCAAGATTAGCACGACCCCATTAGACTACTCACGTTTCAGTTGCATTCCATTCATACTGGCTGTGTTTCATTAACTTTTTCGCGTTGATTATCAGTGTAAAAATACTTGCATGTTTTATATTTTATACTTATATATAATTTTTAAAAGACAAATTGTCAAAATATTGTTAAAGAATTCTTTTATTGTTAAAGATTTCTTTCCTTAAATCGCGCATTTCTGTAAGTGTTGCTAAATAATGGAAGAGTTACGTCAATCATATTCATTATTATTTTTAATAATAATAATAATAATAATAATAGATAACCGTCAGACATTGTCATTAGAGACTGCAAACAAATAAAGTGCCTCCTTATTGATTTGGCAGTCCCTGCAGGCTTCAATTTATCTTTATCTCAAAAAGCTATCAAAATACAAGGACCTTGAAATCGAAATCTCAAAAATGTGGCACATTGGAACATCAACAATCCCTGTTGTAATTGGAGCCCTCGGATTGATTGAAAAAGATCCCAATAGACTAATTGAAGGGATTCCTGGAAGTCCATGCCTTAAAGAAATACAAAAAAAAATGTTCTCACGATTAAAGCCCACACCTTAAGAAGGGCTTTATCTATGTAAAATATGTTTGTCTTTTTTTTTTTTCTTTTTTTTTTCTTAAATTATTCAGTGGAAAATGTCATGATGCCATTTCTAACCTCAGGTCTCTGGGTGGGTCCCGGAATAAAATGTGTACAGAAATCAAAGGAAATAATAATAATAATAATAATAATAATAATAATAATAATTTATAAAGGAAGCCAACCAATTCAAAAAGGAATGTCAAGTGGGTTAAGAAGTGCAAGTAAACCATAATACACCTACTGTAGCGGCAAAGAACCTAAAAAGAAGACAAAATCAAATGCAATGGACCAAATGCAGAAACGATGGCAAGATAAACCTCTTCCAGCTCAATATTCTGCTCATGGCAAAGAAGCTGATGGAGACAAACATCATATCCATCAGTGGATATGCAGAAAGCTGAAACCAAAGGTTTTATTCTTGCTGCACAGAACCAATGCTTGCTAACTAGAAACTACCAAACAAACATACTGATTAATGTACAGATTCTGTGATGAATATCCCGAAACAATCGACCGTATTTAATCAGATTGCATGGTATTAGCATCCACTGAATATAAAACTCGGCATGACAGGATGGGTCAACATCTACACTGGAAAATATGCATCTTTTACGGCAAGGAAAGTGCAAGAAATTGGTATGAACACCACCCAGATCTGGTTACAGACAAGGAATCTGTCAAATATTTTTGGGACTTTACAATACACACATACAGAACACTCAAAGCTAATCGCCCACACATAGTGAAAACAGAAACAAAATGTGCTTTTTTATTTACATGGCAGTTCTTGCAGACTCTAATGAATGTTTAAAGATCTTACAAAAACTATCAAAATACAGGGATCTTGAAGTGGAAATCTCAAAAATTCCTCGATTTGACTGGGAGAAGTTCTGATGGAGTGGTCCCTAGTAGTCTATCTCTTAAGGAAATACAAAAGAATGTTCCCACAAATACAGCTCACACCTTACGAAGGGTTTTATCTATGCAAAATGTGTTTGTTGTTAGGTTGTTTTTTTTAATGTTCCGTGAAAATGTCATGATGCTATTTCTGACATTAAGTTGGGACCCAGAAAGAAATGTGTATACAACAGAAATCAAAGAAAATAATAATAATAATAAAAAGAAGAAGAAGAAGAAGATGATGATGATTGGCAGGTTAGAATATTCCAGAGAATGGTACGAATAAACATGTGTTAAAGAACTGTGTTAAAGACAATAAGTATAAGTATGTTTTTTTAGTGGCATATCAACTCCTCATGGGTCATTTAATGCAGAAATTTAATTTTCTAAGGAACATTAATAATTTCTTCGACAAAAAATAATTTGCTGGTATTTTGTTTTTGTATTTTTTTACAAAAATGTATTTCTGGTAATATTTTTTTCATAAAAGAAATGTATTTTTGGTAATATTTTTTTTCTTACAGAAATGTATTGCTGATATATTTTTACTATGAACATATATTGCCGGTATTTTTACTATATTTTTTATACTTTCATAGTGTTTTAACTCAAGTTTGGGAGTTCACTATTTGTCCAAAGCTGGGAACCTAACAGGTGCTACCACCCCGGGTCAGGGTGGACCTGGCAACAACAGCAATTAAGAGGTGGTTCCACGCTCTTCAAAAACTTCCGATCAAAAGCCTTGCTGCCGGGTGTAGTTTATCGTCATGCTCAGGACGCAGTTAAAGAAGGAAAAAAATAAAAGTCCCAAGTAATTATAAAAGCTAGTACAATACAATTAGAGGATAAAGAACCAAGAAAATGAACAATGATAAATAACATTTTAATAATAAAAATTCAATTTTATTAATAATAAAAATTCAATTTTATTAATAATAAAAAAAGCAAGAATGTTGACAATCAGAAAAGAGATGGCTAAAAAAAAAATGTCGGTAATAAGTGCGCAATATTGAATCAGTGGAGAGAGCAGACTTAAAAAGTAGATAAAAAGAGCAACGAGACATGAACATCGACCCCCGGAGTTTAAAATAAAAAATATAAAAATAAATGTTCTCAAAAAAAAAATAAATAAAATAAATAAGAGAGACAGAATACTTGTAGGAAAGAAACGCAAAAGAGAAATTTGGTCACGTGTGAGTGCGGATACCAAAAAAAAAAAATGAAAGAAAAACAGAGGATAAGAAAAACAAAAAGGAAAAATAAAAAAAAAAAAAACAGAGGGTAAGAAAAAGATTAGACATGAAGTTTGAGATAGAAGACGGCAAAACTTCAAGCACTTATAGCTCGAGGTTCGATTTCCCGCTGGGAAGACAGCGTTTACTTCCCTAGGGCTGCTTGGTGCATTTGATATTTTACGCCTCTAACTCCAGTCGCCAGTGTTGGAACCCACGTAAATACCAGCACTGGGTTAATCAATCTATGATAGAGAACTATGGAACAGTGGAAATTTCTGGGGTACATAATGTACAAACCATAGCGATTTACAGAGAATAAAGAAAACGAGACGGTAAAAGAGTTATGATCCCCCTACGTTGTGAATGGACATGGCATCAAAAAATAATTAACATCAATAAGAATGTAATGCCCATATTCACAGAACACATTGAAGTCAGAAGAAAGAACGAGTAACCCATCTGAAGAGTTTGAGTGAATGGAGGATTGAAGCAGCATAAAACAAAGAGGTGTTGTCAAAATGCAACAGCCGCTTAGAAGCAACAAACGAGAGAAAGTCCTGGAGAGACGTGATAGCTAATGCCCTGAAAAGACTTTGTACATAAAAGAAGAAGACCATTGAGAAAGCTTATTTATTTTAATGAAAACTGCAAATGAGAAAGAGATAGTTGAATTTTCTGGAACGTATAATAAGAAAGAAAGGCTTGGAGAATGTAACACTCAGAGGACGTATCGCGGGTAAAAGAAACAAAAGGAAAATATAGAGTGACCTACTTAACGAGTTTGATTGGATGGGGTTGGGCTTGAATGAGAAGCACAAAAACGATTATGAGATATTCACTTATTGTAGTGGTTCCCGAGATAAAGACGATCAAAGATTTAGAAGCCGTTTCAAAAAATTCATATACCAAAAATAAATTATTTCAAAATTTTAAATATTATTATGGATTACTTGTAATTGCATGCATGAGTCCCAGTATAGGTATAGATAATAATTAACGAAGGCGATCTTTATACCAGGCCTGGCAACCATGCGATTGGGGGTAGACATGTAGAGGCCTAAATTACTACTAAATAACAATTACTGAGAACAATTTTTGAACGAAACTTGTTAGTAATGTCTAGTAACTACCAAATTAACAATTATATATAATATGCAAATGTACAAAGAAACAACAAAAAAAACCTACTCGACCATGAAATAACTAAATGGACAAATTTACTTTATTCACCATAAATTAGACATTTTTAGATAATATTGCAAAAATAATGAGTTAATTTGTTTATGCTAATTGATTACAGAAAATATAATTGTATAATACAATCAGAAAGCAATTTCAGCATTTTACAAAATCGCGTATCAGTGAAGTATGAAAATACTTTACAGAAATGTGAATTTCAGAGAAAAAATGATTTTGATAATCTTTGCAAAATTTATTATGATTTTTGTTGCATGTACAATTTCTTTCACAGAGGATAAAGAAAATACTTATTTGTCTATTATATGATAATACATATTACCAATAGACATAGTTTTAAAAATTAAAATCAATTTACATTAACAAGAACTGAAAATTATTTAACAGGTTAATTTGGGGAGTTAACCAAATAAATATATATAAAAAGAGGGAAAATTGAAAATAAAAAATATCTGGTATCCCTGTCATATCCAGTGAAATTTTTAAATTACCACACTATTTCTTTCAAAAATGTTCATATTCTTGAAAATAAAAACTAATATCATTAAATATTTCTTCTTCTGTGGGACAATGTTTACTTGCAACATAGCATGCTACAGTGTAACCCGGATATAAGAGAGTTGTCGGGACCGGAGAAGAAGTCTCTTATATCCGGGTTTCTCTTATATCCGGGTTTGGTCTATTTTATATACATTAACACAGGCTCTAATTTGGGACCAGAAACAAATCTGTCTTATATCCGGGTTTCTCTTATATCCGGGTCCCTTATATCCGGGTTACACTGTATATATAATAGTGATATTTGAATATCTTTAGTGATCCCAGTTTCAAGGTCTGGCACGTTATCAAATGTTTGGCATCCCATTTCATCCAGCAAATGTCCACATTTTGAACAATTATGACCTGGATCAAAGTTGCATTCTTTGACTTCAACATTTAATTTAAGAACTATTTTTGTTTTTTTAATACTTTGAACTGTTATAAAATATGCACCTCCAGAATTTTGTCTTAATTTTCCAAATTCACTATCTAAATAGTCTATAGTAAATTCACCAAGCATAACAAAATTAAACACTCTCCTTAACAAATATCAACAAACATCAATTAAGCTATTGCATGTATGTTCAATGGTTAAACTAGTATCTCTTGTTAAGGATTTCATTCTATTTTCTTTGATTTCCTCCTATTCTTTTTGTCATTTTTCCAGAATTAACTTTTTTCGTTTTACTTAGTATCGCCATATCTTTGACAGAGACAACTTTAATTTTCAATAAAATTAACTGTTTCTGCAGTATCCTCCCCATTTAATAATGGGTGTGTTTAAATGGCAGCTACAGTTTGATTATATTTTTAAAAACACTGGGAAACATTTTGTCACTCAACAGGTTTTGGGTAAACTGCTACATCTGTTAGTTTCGACAGCCTGACGAAATGAGTTTTTTCATACTCAAAAAGATCGTTTACAATTTCCCATTCTGCTGTCATATTTTGGCTTTCAGAATAATTCCCAATTAGTTTCAGTAATCTAGTTACTCTGAATATTTTTGAATAAAGATGAACGTAATCAAAAAGTGAAAGCCATTTTTATTTATTAAAAACAATGTCAAATTTTTTAGAAAAAAGATTGATGGGCCCTGTTACTGTCACATACAATCGCAATTATTGGACTGTTTGATTGCATCAACAATATGTAAAAAATTTTCATATAAAAAACTTGTTGCCCCTACGTTTTTCTAATCCCTGAAAATTTTTAGCCAAACCAAAAAATTTCTTCCATGATATTGTAGAACAACTTTGGCATACACTTCATCAACTAAAAGAATGCTTTTTTTTCTGATTTTCAGAGATTTCACTAAAATATCACCAAGAAAATTAAAGACATCTAATTTTGAAACTTCTGATGTCAAATTTGGTAATGTTCTTACACTGAGTAACTTAAAATCATCCTGAAGTCTGTTATACCGGATGTAACAGCAAAATTGCCCATACCATGTAACAGCAAAATTGTCCAATTATTAGATGAAGTTTTGAAGTGTTGTAAATTACAAAAGGATTATGACATCTACTTTGAGCAATAAGAATGTATAATTACTCTCCAAAGTTAACAGAAGAGTTGTGATGAAATCGATCCTAAGCGAAAATGACATGTTCATCTTTAATTAATTATAACTAAGGATCAGAAGCTCATGAAGGATTGAAATAAAGTTCAAATATATATATATATATATATATATATATATATATATATATATATATATATATATATATATATTGTTGTTTTTTATGTTTTCATTTTGAATTTGTAGGTCTGAGGATTGGGATCGTATTTACGATTCCAATGGAATAAATTATGACCATGGAATATTAGTGTTTAAGCCTTTTTTATTATATCCTTACTCTGTCCTAGACATTGAGTTCTACCTGGATTCTTCCTCTGGAAAATTTTTTTCTGAAAATATACATGTATGGGTATTTTTATATATATTTTGCATATGTAGGTATATTTTCCACTAATATTATCTATATATATATATATATATATATATATATATATATATATATATATATATATTATTCCAGCTTATTCAAGATGATCTTCGACCTCTCTGACCTTTTAACTTTCTGTCTTGGAGTAAGACGGTACCGCACAGTTTTCACGTACGATTTCATTTTCAAGTTTTTTTTCACTGCTCTTTGGAATTTTACAGTTGAAACTCCTCTGCCACGTGCCAAGGGTCTTATGAATTGAGTTGGGTCTTTTCTAATTGATCTTTTTTGAGATCTAAGTTGAAATAATGATCCCTCTTCCTGTTGTGACCTCATGATCCAGTTTTCCTCTCTGCTGTTCCCTCTATTTTTTAAAACTTATTCACTATTCTCTTGACGTTTCTTGAATGGACTTTCAAGATGGAAGCCAGAGTATGGAGGACTGAATGATCTTTTACCTCCCACCATTGCTCAGTTGGGAAGACAGTGGGGCTGACGCAAAACGATCTTATCCTGTTCTATTTCTGGTTGAATAATTCAAAGGGTTTTTTAGTGATTCTTACAAAAATTGGTATGAAGATGTGTTATGGAGTGGTTTCACAGTGGAGGCTTGTATTTGTACTAAGTCGGTCCTAAAATAGGTTCGACGTAGAAAACATTAGGAACTTGATATAATAAGTAATGACGCAGAGAAATCTAGTCGTAGTCGCTGATACTTTAGTATACGACTAACGGTCGTCCGGCATCGACTGACTGACAATATTCAGTCACCCCCCCCACGAGGGTGTCATGTGGCACAAGGCCTTTTTAACGTGGGCATTCCCGGAGCCATTAGGCTCGGCCAAAAATAGCCCATTTGAACCCGTATAAATGGGTTCAGGGCCAGTTTACCTCCCAAAAGGAGACTCCGCCCTTCGGCGTAGCCTCCTTCGGGTTCCTCCCGCCCGTAGGAAGAGAGTTTAACCGAACAGTCGCTCAGAAAGTGAGCGACTGACTGACGATATTCAGTCACCCCCCACGAGGGTGTCATGTGGCACAAGGCCTTTTAACGGGGGCATTCCCGAGCCATTAGGTTCGGCCAAAAAATAGCCCATTTGAACCCGTATAAACGGATTCTGGGCCGGTTTACCTCCCGAAGGAGACTCCGCCCTTCGGCGTAGCCTCCTTCGGGTTCCTCCCGCCCGTGGGAAGCGAGTTTAAACGAACAGTCGCTCAGAAAGTGAGCGACTGACTGACAATATTCAGTCACCCCCCCCCACGAGGGTGTCATGTGGCACAAGGCCTTTTTAACGTGGGCATTCCCGAGCCATTAGGTTCGGCCAAAAAATAGCCCATTTGAACCCGTATAAACGGGATTCTGGGCCGGTTTTACCTCCCCAAAGGAGACTCCGCCCTTCGGCGTAGCCTCCTTCGGGTTCCTCCCGCCCGTAGGGAAGAGAGTTCAAACCAAGCAGTCTGTTCAGAGGTGAACGACTGACTGACGATATTCAGTCACCCCCCACGAGGGGTGTCATGTGGCACAAGGCCTTTTTTAATGTGGGTATTCCTGAACCATTAGGCTCGGCCAAAAAAATAGCCCATTTGAACCCGTATAAACGGGTTCTGGGCCGGTTTCACCTCCACGAAGGAGACTCCGCCCTTTGGCGTAGCCTCCTTCGGGTTCCTCCCGCCCGTAGGAAGAGAGTTCAAACCAAGCAGTCTGTTCAGCGGTGAACGACTGACTGACGATATTCAGTCACCCCCCACGAGGGTGTCATGTGGCACAAGGCCTTTTTTAATGTGGGAATTCCCGAGCCATTAGGCTCGGCCAAAAAAAATAGCCCATTTGAACCCGTATAAACGGGTTCAGGGCCGGTTTACCTCCCGAAGGAGACTCCGCCCTTCGGCGTAGCCTCCTTAGGGTTCCTCCCGCCCGTAGGAAGAGAGTTGAACCGAACAGTCAGTTCAGAGGTGAACGACTGACTGACAATATTCAGTCACGCCCCCCCCCCCACGAGGGTGTCATGTGGCACAAGGCCTTTTTAACGTTGGGAATTCCCGAGCCATTAGGCTCGGCCAAAAATAGCCCATTTGAACCCGCATAAACGGGTTCTGGCCGGTTTTACCTCCCGAAGGAGACTCCGCCCTTCGGCGTAGCCTCCTTCGGGTTCCTCCCGCCCGTAGGAAGAGAGTTGAACCGAACAGTCGGTTCAGAGGTGAACGACTGACTGACAATATTCAGTCACCCCCACGAGGGTGTCATGTGGCACAAGGCCTTTTAACGTGGGAATTCCCGAGCCATTAGGCTCGGCCAAAAAATAGCCCATTTGAACCCGCATAAAGGGGTTCTGGGCCGATTTTACCTCCCGAAGGAGACTCCGCCCTTCGGCGTAGCCTCCTTCGGGTTCCTCCCGCCCGTAGGAAGAGAGTTCAACCGAACAGTCAGTTCAGAGGTGAACGACTGACTGACAATATTCAGTCACCCCCACGAGGGTGTCATGTGGCACAAAGGCCTTTTTTAACGTGGGAATTCCCGAGCCATTAGGCTCGGCCAAAAATAGCCCATTTGAACCCGCATAAAGGGGTTCTGGGCCGAGTTTACCTCCCCGAAGGAGACTCCGCCCTTCAGCGTAGCCTCCTTCGGGTTCCTCCCGCCCGTAGGAAGAGAGTTTAACCGTGCAGTCGGTTCAAAAGTGAACGACTGACTGACAATATTCAGTCACCCCCCACGAGGGTGTCATGTGGCACAAAGGCCTTTTTAACGTGGGCATTCCCGAGCCATTAGGCTCGGCAAAAATAGCCCATTTGAACCCGTATAAACGGGTTCAGGGCCGAGTTTTACCTCCCGAAGGAGACTCCGCCCTTCGGCGTAGCCTCCTTCGGGTTCCTCCCCGCCCGTAGGAAGAGAGTACAACCGTGCAGTCGGTTCAAAAGTGAACGACTGACTGACAATATTCAGTCACCCCCCACGAGGGTGTCATGTGGCACAAGGCCTTTTTAATGTGGGCATTCCCGAGCCATCAGGCTCGGCCAAAAATAGCCCATTTGAACCCGTATGAACGGGTTCTGGGCCAGTTTACCTCCCCGAAGGAGACTCCGCCCTTCGGCGTAGCCTCCTTCGGGTTCCTCCCGCCCGTAGGAAGAGAGTTGAACCGTGCAGTCAGTTCAGAGGTGAACGACTGACTGACAATATTCAGTCACCCCCCCACGAGGGTGTCATGTGGCACAAGGCCTTTTTAACGTGGGAATTCCCGAGCCATCAGGCTCGGCCAAAAAATAGCCCATTTGAACCCGTATAAACGGGTTCTGGGCCGGTTTAACCTCCCCGAAGGAGACTCCGCCCTTCGGCGTAGCCTCCTTCGGGTTCCTCTCGCCCGTAGGAAGAGAGTTGAACCGAACAGTCAGTTCAGAGGTGAACGACTGACTGACCCACTGAGCGACTCCCTCCTACTCCTACTTATTATAGGTGGGAGAGTCTATTGACAATAGAATAGGTGTGTTCCACTATAACAAGATGGCTAAATGTCTTATCTGAAAACCTGAAAAAAGAAACTCATTTTTTGTTTAGCTTGATAAAGTTCTGAAATAAAATATAAATTGTATTTGTGTATGTATGTCAGAAACAATGAAATGTTGTTATATGTCTGTTTGTATGAAAAAGTGTGCGTGGTTCATAGTAAAAAGTATACAAAAGATAGAAATTGTTTCTTACTGTTGGCGGTGTTGTTGTAGTCTGAAGTTTGTCAACGCTGTCGCTTTTAGCAAAAAAATCATGAAGATCATAAGCGAGAGTTGCATGGAACTTGGTCACCGGGCCGGATTTCGTATGTTTTTATATACTTTTTGTAACATAATCGGCTCCAGAATTAAATTACTTATTTATTCTTAATTGCCCGTAAAAGCCACGCGGTATGTCTTCTACTACGTCCGCACGATATTTGGGCGGTATCTACCTAAATCATGATGACTAATACAACAAACTTTGTGTTCTGTATTCTATGTTTTTTATTAGTGTGCTTTAAGATGTAAGTATTTTCTTGAGTGCGATTGGATTATAAATATTGTATTTGATATTTTAGTGGATACGACAAATCATACTTGCCACGACAGCCTGTTACACAGTACTTTTTTACCATTTTGAGTAAAATTTTGGGGTACTGAAATTAAAAAATATTAACTTAAACTATTATTTTTTTTTAATTATATAGCGCTTCTAAAAAGTGTATGAACCTTATATTCTAGTTTAGAATTCAGAATTAAGAATTTTAAAGTTTGTATAAATGTGAGAATTTGTCATCCTATTTTGCTTTTCGTTGTCTTTAAGAAATTAGGTGATTCCAAAGGATTTTCAAATTGTTTCACTAGTCAGGGTCCGTTTATGTTGAAGTTACAAAGTAAAAACTGAACCTCCCTCATTAAAATTTTTGGATAATCGTATTTTACCTCCATAAAATACGATTAACTAAACAAAATTTACCAGTATAAAATTTTTACAATATAATTTTAAAAATATTAAATTGGTTAATTTTTTTTTATATTTTTAACAAGAATTCTAGTAAAATTAATGTTGTGGATTCCAGGTTGAAATCTGGTACCAATAAATAACAAACGCCAGGAATGAATATATGAAAATAATGTATTAACGTAATAATACAAACTGGTAGGTAGTTCCAGGAATACGGGTTAGTAGCAAAATATATATACAGTCTTTGGTATTGAAGAATCGCTGTATGACTTCTTGCTGAGTCTACGTGCTCGCTCGAAGGTCTTGCTCAGTATTTATCGATCCACCCACGAGGATTGAATGTGGCACAAGGCCGGTTTAATGTGGGTATCTCCGAACCCGTAGGCTCGGCCAAAAATATAGCCTTTGAACCCGCCTAGACGGGTTCAGGCACTGTCTACCTCCCCGAACGAAACCTTGCCCTTCAGCAAAGCTTCGTCCGGGTTCCTCTCTGCTAACGCAGAGAGTTCGACAGACGTCGCTTACAGTAACTTATTAGAACATAACTAGAACAAAGAGAAAAATATTAATTCATATTAACTTATGTTTATGTGATAAAATTCTTTTTGATATTTGTGAATTTCGCACCGAAATAATTTGTTTAAAGATAAAATATTGCAAGCTGAAATAAAATAAATAAACACTAAATACATTATATTGAATAATAAATGTAATTCAAGGGTAAAAAATACAAATTAAAAAAAAAATTAATTTCTTAATCTAATTCTAGCAAGGAACTTTCGCGTGTTGACAGTTGTCTTTCTTTGCCTGAAGAGTCATACGCGCTGTATAAGCCTGAGTTAAGGATCGCCTTAATTTCATCATTGTGAAATTTTTTCATTTTATCAAGTATTAAGAATATAATAACTAGGGTCCGCAGATTCGAGTAGAGAGTTATCACAATCAAAATGTCGACGTTCAACACAGCTTCAAGCAAAAAGTTAAGAAGAAAACCCTCATCAATGCTAGAAAAAGCAATAAAAGTTACTTGACTTGAGAAATCTATTTTCCTTTAAAAAATTGTTTTAAATTTCAGCCGAAAGTAACACTGTTTGCTCGGTCAACAAATGTAGAATGTTACCTGATTACCATCACTGTTATCATTTGTGCGAAAGTGAAGGCAAGAGACGAGATCTGAACTTGAACACGGCTCGCCGATTTCAGATTTCATCTGATAACCGTTACGCTACCCGCACTTCTATTTGCTAGGAAATAATGATGTTCCTTGAAAAAGAAATAACGGCTTTCCTTGAAAGAATATGAAAGAGAAATAGATAAACTAAGATAAAAATAAGAGAGAATGCTTTAGATATGATTCGAAATAGTGAAATGTTGGACAGATTTCCGATTCAAATTAGAGAGAAAAAGATCACGAGTAAGAAGGAATGATGCTAGATTTAAAATGATAAGGAAAATAAAGAGAAATAAGAAAGAAAGAAAGAAAGAAAGAAGACAGAAACGAGAAGACTGAGGTGATAAAGAATAGCCGAAATAAGAAAAGAAAGAAAGAAAGAAAGGAAAAATGTGGAAATATATAAAATTTGTACGACAAAGAAAAATTAGAACAGGGTAATTTTGGAAGTACAGTAATCAGAAAGAAAGAAAGAATTGGGTGAAAAATGTGAATATATACAGAAAATAGAGCAAGAAAGAAAAGGTTGAACGGTATAAATTGGGAAGAAGAAAACAGAAAAATGTACAATAATCAGAAAGAAAGAATTGAGAAATGTGAAAATATACAGACAAAATAGGACGGTGCAATTTGGGTAGAAGAAAAAAGAACAATTTAATGTAATAAAGAAAGTCAGTAAGAAAGAAAAAAGAAATATAAAATTGTGAAAATATGCAAAAATGAGTAAAATTAGAACGGTTTAATTTGGTAAGCACAAAAGAGAAAAATGTTCAGTTATAAAAAAGAAAGAAAGAAAGAAAGAAAGAAAGAAAGGAGAGATTGCATGTGTAAGCCGACATCAAAATCAAAGAAAAAACCGCAAAATTGATATGGGCATCTGCCACATTCTAATGTCTCGTTAGCTCACTTCATAAACCATTCAAGGATGTTGAGAGTTTGATTTACTCAAGGTTTCTGTCTTCTGCGTCAGACTAAACCAAGCGTCGTATACGAACTTGTATTTCTCGCCAGAGGTCAGTAACTTCGAGCTGGTTGCCTATCACTCCCACTAACAAAGCTAGATAGGCCAGTCTACACTAGTTCTCAACCTATAGCTGAGGCCGGAGAGATCTCGATTCAAGGACATTAGGGCAAAAATGAACACAATGGACTTAGCCAAACTTGGCCCATACCATTAATAAACGTGTCTGCAGCTGTCGACTGTTTTTTTTTTATAATTTAATATAAAATTAAATTTAAACATGGCATAGGAAATGACGGTAATACTTTAAATCCTTATTTAAATTAGGAGTTTTTCATATAGGTGTCTTTATTCTTTAATATTTTTTAAGTTATTCGGGTGTTACGTTTTCCCAGGAATTATTTTTAAAGACAATAATAAAGTAATTATCTTCATTTTCAACTGCAGCTTGCAGGGGCGGAGAATTTCCATTTAAATAAATCTCAGATTTTACTGGAAAAAATACTTTAAAAGACTATTTTCAGCTTCTTTGTTTCTGAATATTCTGCTATTTATCAAACTTTCTTGAGATCGAAACAAAGGAAAATCTTTTGGGGCTAACTCTGGTGAGTATGGAGGATGTAGAAGAACCTCCCATTCTGAAGATATTATTAATTTGGCTTCCTTTTGTAGAGTGTATTCTAAAATTCTATTGCTAGAAAATAACACCGTTTTTGTTTACCAAGGCAGGACACTTTCAACGTAATATTTCGTTTACCTGATCAAGTTACTGATAAACTTCTGCGGTGATGGTTCTTCCATGTTCCAACGATTCGTAATGGACGATGCCTATCATATTCAACAACACACAAAGCAAGGATTTCTATAGATGGAGACCTGGTTTTAATGTTGGAACTAGCTTCTCATTTTTTTTTTTTTTTTTTTTCTTGTCATGGAAATCCATTTTAACACCTCTAACAATGTTATATGAAGATGAAAGTCTGACATTCCTCGTTAAAAGAATGATGCAGACGATAGAACGTTATTGTGTTGGGTTCTTAAGCAAAAGCTTAAAAGGAACCCGATTTACCTTTTTGTAAATTTTCCCGGCTAAATTCTGAAATGCACATTAAGGGAAACATTGTCGGATAAATTAATTTTAAACGCAGGTTAGTTTGCTCATAATTCGTAGCGGTAAAATACGTAATTACATTCCGAACACCTACCTGTACTAGCTGTGACATTGGCCCCGTATCCGAACGAAATCTGACCAAACGTAGCAGAGGTCCGATTAATTCGGACGTGCAAATCCATAGAAGGAGTTTCAGTGGGAATTTTGATTGACAAGCGACCCGGTCTGAATTCAGTGTTTCATTTTCCTAGATTGGTTGCCCATAAGGCTATAGGATCCAATGTGGCTTTTTACCGTCTTTTTTCTTGATATATCGATTTATATTCAGACCATCACCAGAATCGTATAAATAAAAGTCTTTCTTGTTGCTTAGTTTTGAGAAGAAATATTATATTTTTAGATCTACACGTTTTTACTAAAAATGATATTCGACATAGGTGGGCGAAAAACTTACTCTCTCATCCATTCACTTAAGTTCACCAGGTAGTTTATGCGTTGTTTTCCTCTGTCCCTCTTGCATTCAATCAGTCCTGAGTATCAAATTTTCCAAGCCCTCATCTCTCATTATATGCCCTAGAAATTTCAACTGTCTCTTGCTGACGTTAACTATAAGTGTCTTTTTTGTTTTCATTGTCTCAAGAATTTTCCTGTTTCATATGTTTTCAGCATCCTTCTGTAGAACCAAATTTCTGTTGTTTCCAGTCACTTCTTTATCTAAGCAGAGATTGATTCATACCTTCCCCAAGGGTATTAGCACGTAAGTGAATGCAATGAAGGCGATATATTAATCGCGACTCCTTCTCCGAAAAACCCTAATATAGTTTATCCATTAGCGTATCTATACACAGTTATCCTCTTTTATCCTGCTTTTTTACAAAATAGTGCTAACGAAATTTTTAAAATTACATGCATTATATATATATATATATATATATATATATATATATAATAAGATATATAATCCGGTGTTCTTATTGGTATTTTTATTTTACAAAATAGTGCTCAATGTAAATTTATATATATATATATAAATGTATTTGGCTTGTTTCATAGGAAGAGGGAATCAACAATTGAGCTCCGATGTGGAGACAGATGGTCTCCGCCAGGTCTGCTTTGTCCAAGGCACGCTAAATTAATACATTAATACCTGATAATACATAAAATTAATATCTCTCTGACTTTCAAGAAAGATACTGGCAACCGAGACACGTGCTCAGTGGCGCAGATACCTTTCGACCATAACTGGTCATAGGACTGATGATGATGATGATGATGATGATGACAACGACGACGGTAAGACACTTTCAAATCGAAATATAGTCGTTTAACTTAACCATTTTCGGGTTCTATCAAAACATTCTTATTAGGAAGTACTCACAGAAAAAGAACGGATTGGCTCATATATTCCTAGCCACAACCGTACATCGCTTTATTTTATTGATCTTGCTTTGAAGGAAACCATTAAACGGGTCAAATTGGAAGAGCTCTGGTCATGTTTGCTAAGATCCTTCCGGTCAGAATAGCACATTACGAATTACCGTTATTCGAGTCAAGCTGAAAGCTAGAGGTGGCAATAAACTTCACCTCGAGGAACCGATGCTCAATCTGCGATTTGCGTTTTGGCTTCTTTTTCTTTTCGTTTTTTTTTTTCCTGCACGAAAATTGCTCCCATCGAAGAAGTCACTTTCATTCCATCCAGGAATGCATGTGGGCAGTACAGAAATTAAATCGGTCAATTTGGTTATAAGTAAATTAGGACGAAAAGGAAGAGAACTAGTAGCCATTTAAACATGTTCATACGCAATCGGTATTTGATTAACAAGCGAGAAAGCGTGGACAGTTTTCTTAATATATCGATTTATATTCATACCATCACCAGATTCGTATAAATGAAAGTCTTTCTTGTTGCTTAGTTTTGAGAATAAATATTATATTTTTAGATCTACAAGTTTTTATTAAGATGATATTCGCCATAGATGGATGAAAAAGTTGCTGTCATCCATTCACTCAAGCTACCCAGGTAGGTTATGCGTTGTTTTCCTCTGTCCTTCTTGCCTTCTATCAGTCCTGTGAATATCAAATTTTCAAAGCACTCTTCCCACATTATGTGCCCTAGAAATTTCAGCTGTCTCCTGCTGATGTTAAGTATAAGTGTTTATTTTTGTTTTCATTGTCTCTAAAACTTCATATATTCGTGGTATTCTCAGCATGCTTCTGTAGTGCGGAGTTTATTCAGCATTCAATGTCATTAAGGACGACTGATATTCCATAACAGTCCAGTACTCTTTTCTTTGTTTCTAACGAAATAGGATTATTAAGTTTATAGTTTTATTATATCTTTATTTACAGTATCATCAATATAGTATCTCTACTTTATTTTTTTTCACTTCACAACATAGGTGGTCATGGCTCTCCACAGTTTCTTTTTCTTTATTATCTGTGAATTACCATGACTTATTTACATTATTTATATTGTTCGGACTTGTCCTCATCTTTATTGCCATATTCGCGACGTTTTGGCCGTTGTCTTTCTTCAGGCGATTGGAATTTCGAACTGAACCCTTTATTTTGTTCACCAGGTTAGATTGTTCTAATTCCGCGTACCATGCCTCTCCTGGTTGTCTCAGTTATCTACCTTTAAATTCACTCTCCAAGTTTTTGTTCACCACTGCAATAGTTAAGTATTGAACTCAAAAAACTTTTCGGGGCTTATAAACTTAAATGTCTCAGTATATCTTTTTACCAGAGCTCATATTGCAATTTTGTTGTTATCATTGCTTTTCTAGTGCATTCCGTATTATTGGTTCCTATATTTTATTCATTTCTCTGCTTGGCCGGCTTAGGACATTTTTGTAGCCTATCATATGTGCTGATTCCTTAAGTTTTCGTATTTTTCAGTGTTGTCCTGTCTGTTATCTCAACCTCATCTCACAAGAGTTGATTATCTCTCGTTTCCTTCTATATCTGACTAGCAGCATGGCCCGGCGTTGCCCGTGCTTGATTCAGAACTCGTACGACTAATACAGCAATCGTTATCACTTAAAATATTTTGCCCTTCCTTTGCCTTTAAAGGAGTGCCCTTTGCCGTGCTGATGTTGCTACATGCCTTACTGCTTATCTCACACTGCGAATTTTTTCTAAGCTCTATACTAAACATTAAATCTGTTACGAAAAAAGAACTAAACAAAATGAACACAAAACGATCAGCTTTAAAAAAGGACTCGTAAATGGAAAAACCGAATGAAAAAAGAATGTTAACAACAAATACTTTTTCATACCCAACCCAGTTCTGCGGAATCAGAATCAACGTTGAGTTTAAGGAAGCGAATGAGCCAATTGGAGTAAAGTGCCATGCAGATTTAAATTTTCCCCACTTGTGACGAATGCAGTTATCGATTTTTTGGCATGTTAGTTAACATTTGTATCAGTCAGCTGTTGGCTCTCACGCTGGCCAATAGAATCTTCCTGCCTGTTCATGGCAGCCAGCTATTAGTTCTCACTCTGGCCAGTACAAAATGACCGCAAACTACATGAAAACTGTCGTAGAAGCTTGAAAAAATCGATTATTTCCACTATCGATGGGAGTTGGGAAATGCAAAGTCGGTCTTGGCCTTCCCGCTAACTTGGAGCATGTGCATGTAAATTTTGGTGGAAATCCTTCGAAAATTGCGGTCGTGTATTCGTTACACACACACAAACATCCTGCATTTTATAGATAGAGATCAGCTATGCCTGGTTTTTCTATTTCCCCTCGTGTTACGGCTTTACGATGTTCTTGCAGTTTTACCTTAAGTGAGCGGCCTGTTTCTCCTTTATATTTCTTACCACAGCTGCACTGGATGGCATGCACACAATCCTTAGTCATGTTCTCCTGTATGGTGTGTCTGAGGCTCATGGACTACAGATCTTCTGTATTTTCTCCGATAATCCCTTCACATAGAGTAGGCAGACCGAAGCTGTTTTCTGCGTGTTGTTATCCTCTTGTGCCCTTCTATCCCAGTTTGTCGGATTTGCTGCCATATACCCAGTGTAGTTGTTACGTTGTAGGGTACTGCTTATACTGACCATTTTTTGTTCATATATCTCTGGGTCGCCACTTAAGACATTTGCTCGATTTTATAAGTAACGGATGATCCCTTTCTTTATACTGTATGTGTATCATGACTTCTTAGGAAAGATAGTGAAGTAGTTTCCTGTTGCCTTCTCTACAATTTTGAATTCCAACTATTTAATCAGGGTTGGGCGGAAGAGTGATTGATTCATGTCTTTCCCAATGCGAAATTGAATGCAGTAGACTGAGCTGATACTTCGAAACGTTTAACTGATTCCTCTTTTCACATCGATAACGGTTACACTACATATTTTACCTACTAAAATCAATCCCCAGTGTCAAACAATGTATCTTAACTTTTTAATACTTAACCTTCTATATATAATACCAGTTCTAAGAAAATATTTAGATAAGGGTTTTTCTTTTGTTTTGTCGTGTTTTACGAACCTCTAATAATTAGTAATCACTATGTAACCACTCAGACACACACACACACACACGCATATATATATATATATATATATATATATATATATATATATATATATATATATGTGTGTGTGTGTGTGTGTAAAAGTATGGACACGGATTAAATAACAGAGAAATGGAGAGAAAATGATGAAAGAGAACAAAAGAGAAAAAAGAAGAAAAGAAGAAAAAAACTTTAAAATACTTGGAGTTGCTTTAGGGGCAAGTAAATTAAAATAGGTAGATATACAAATTGGTTTAAAAATGACAATTCGAAAAAAATTCTTAGTTCTTGCCGGCGCGTTTCATCTTCCGACTTTATCAAGGCAAGTATTGAAAGCGAATGAATGGCTACAAAACATTTCGCTTTCATTGCTTGCCTTGATAAAGTCGGAAGACAAAACGCGTCGTCAAGAACTACGAATTTTTTTCCAATAGATAGATAGATAGATTGATGGTATCCGTGCCAAAACGTTTGACAACGCGTTAATATGTAATCAGATGGGACGTTCTATGCTCATTTAAGATTAACCAATTTTTAAAAGCCGTAGCTCTCTTCCTACCAGTCATGGGTAAAACAGCTAGACAGACTGGGCATTTCTACTCTTGAATGGCAACCAGAGTAGGAGGACATCTATTTCGGAATTTACGATGACCTGAAGGCGGACCCACTCATAGGAAAGGATTCAAAAGTTAAAACCTTTGAACAAATCCGGAACTAAGACAATGCGACAGTTTCCTACCTCATTCAGGCAGTTTCTTCGACGGTCTTCCCTAGCAAAACATCGGTGGAGTGATGAAAAGAGACTTGCTGCATGAACGAAATAGAATTATTAGGATTGTAGTTTGATTATATGCTTATTAACAGTATCATCAATATAGTATCACTACTTCAATGCCTGCCTTCTACATAACTTAAACCAGGCCATCGATTCGCGCACCTAACGAGTGTCTCAGATTAATTATGGGCAGACTTAGATAGTTCCGCTTCAAGTTAATTGATTTGACAATATATTAATCCTTGCTCTGTTATTTAACACCGAATATATTTTATAGGATAATAATATATATATATATATATATATATATATATATAGATAATATTAGTGGAAAATATACATACATATAATAAAAAGGCTTAAACACTAATATTCCATGGTCATAATTTATTCCATTGGAATCGTAAATACGATCAAATCATCAGACCTACAAATTCAAAATTTTGAATTTGTAGGTCTGATGATTTGATCGTATTTACGATTCCAATGGAATAAATTATGACCATGGAATATTATGTTTAAGCCTTTTTATATATATATATATATATATATATATATAGTTGGATAGATGTGAGTTTTTGTGACCTGGGTTTTCACGCTCGCTTTAGCGATCGTCAGAAAAAAAGAATCAGTTTGTCTGACGATCGCTAAAGCGTGAAACCCAGGGTCACAAACTCACATCTATCCAACTAAATATGTTAGCTCTATCTCTGATATTGAGCGCTTTCTAATAAGCCCGCATATAATATATAAATAATTATACATATATATATTTATTTATATTTATATACACTTTTCACATATATTTATATATATATATATATAAGCCCAGTTTACACTAGTGTAAAAAACATTAATAGGCCTGGTTTACACTAGAGTTATAAAAAGAGAGACATAGATCAATTTACACTTTTTTAATCAATTCACCTCAGGCAAGGCGATAATGCCACTCGGACGCAGAGGACAACTGAGAATGAAAAAGAATGAAAAGATTTCAGGTTTCTGGAAGCCTAATCCTAAATTGTGAATTAGGGATAAGTCTCTACTCCTGTTCAAGGATCGGTGAGAAGTGTGAACCGGATGGTAGGTAACCCGATCTACTCCTATTGAGAAAAATAATGTTAAAAAATAGTAAATAAAAGTTCAGAGCTTTAGGCGGAGATGTTAGAGGTATAGAACTGAAGTACACTTTAAAAGGAGACGGAAAGCCAATGCTAAACAAGAAACAGGGGATTAACATCTACTCCTGTTCAAAAGATAGGAAAAGAGTGTGAACTGGACGATAGACGAACCTATCTACACCTATTTTGAATATTGAATTGACCCTACTCCTATTTACTTGAGTATATATTATATACTATAATAATAAAAAAAAAGATAGGTATATGTCTAGCTTACGCTATAGTTAAAAAGTTGGATATAAGCCTGGTCATAGGTTGCGTTTATACTCGATTTATAAGAAAGTAGATACCGGTTGGGTTTATACCTAAGTCTTTAAGTATACATCCGGAAGATGGCCATCTTTCTTTTGGCATCTCGCCCTGTTGCAGGGGTGCAGTTAGCTTATTCTTCGTCTCGCCGAAAGACCGCGATTTAGACTTACCACAGAGTAAAGGTTCAAACTAATATTGTATGCTATCACTGCAACGACTATTTCTATCCTCCCTCTGTGCTCTCTACTTGTGACCTTATTCCAGATTAAGATAATATTAGCAATTATGGATACGTACATATAAGAAGTGAAAGAGGGCACCTCGAGGTGATGTAATGGTTGTCTCGCTAGAACAGTTACCACTGAGTAGTGAGTTCGATCCTCACCGGGTGCAAACTACTTTCAGTCTTGTTCCACATATCGTAGCTACGCTTGGAAAATTGCTATAAGAAGTAAAAGAAAAAAAGATATCGTAAAGCATTACAAGTTGGCGAAACTCTTCGGTCGCATCACTTCTAATGAACCTGACAACCAAAGAAAGGATTAAGTTTCCAGTTCCTTCGCCTCTGTACTTCTGATAGGTTTGCCTATCGCCCGATTCACACATCTCTCCGGTCTTTTGAGTTCGTGTAAAGGTTTATGCCTTGTTTCCTGTTTAAGATTGGGTTTCCGGTTCCTTCACCTACGTACTTCTGATAGGTTTCCCTATCGCCCGGTTCACACATCTCCTCGATCTTTTGAGCTGGAGTGAATGTTTATGCCTTGTTTCCTGTTTAAGATGGGTTTCCGGTTCCTTCTAAAGTCTAATTCTATTCTATACTTCTAACTATACATTCATTCACTAATTAAATCTTGTCATCTTCAAGTTTAGAATTAGGTGTTATCTTTCTTGCAAGACTTTCATTTTTGCCCTTTCTTACACTTCTACAACTCCACACAGTAACCCACTACTTGAGTGGCCCTTGGGCCTTCTATTGGGTGAACATTAGGGAAAAAATGATGAATATTTACCCTCGTCATTCGAAAAATATCTTTAACAGAATCAGAAAGTTTATCAATTTTCTGGCATTAATCAGAAAGAGGACAAATCAATTGAAACGTTCGATCGAGAGAGAGATTGAAATCACTTCATTAGTTGAACCACAACTTTTTATGTCTTGGGAAATTATCTGGACGACTTTAGGGTCAACATACTTTTGGCTTCTTACATGTCTGTTGTCCAGCCTGAAAGTCTCGAAATAAATAGAAAATTGCTGACTGACATTTGTAAAGCCTGACACAACACAGAAGGAAACCCCATGATTTAATTAATAGCGATTCAGGGCAAATTAGAGAAGATAGAGATTGACTACTAATAGCATAGAAACCAATTGATAAGAGCATGACTGTATATAAATGACATTTCTTTCCTTTTAGATAAAGCTTCTATAGACTACACGCATCTTTTAGTAGAAAAGACAGGTATTAATTCAATTAATGCATGCTTACTTTATGTATAACGCCACGAGGATTATTGAAACGTCCTCGTTCGTTTAAGAAGAGACGAATGAAAATCTTGATGCTTGATGAGATTTTCAGCCCCCAATCGTATATACCAGAGATTGCCAAACCGCGGTACACGAGCCACGTGCGTCTTTTTGACCTTTAATATGCGGCTCGTGGGAATATGTTGGCTGAGCTTCTTTTTTCATCACAGTTAATATAAAAGGTAAATAAAAAACATTTCAAGCTTTATAATTATTTATTGGGTATGAATTGGACCGCATAGGATTAAAACGTAACTTTAATGTTAATGTGTATGTCACAAAAACGTATTTGTAAATTTTTTTCATGTCTTACGGCTTTCAAACATCTAAACTTTATTTGTGCACATTAAAGTAGGCATTCAGAGACCACAGGCTGTTTCATGCTAGACGCAATCGTCAGGCCACACGAGGATTGCGTCTAGCATGAAACAGCCTGTCGCATCTGAGTGTTGACTTCAATGTTCACTTTTGTATTTATGTTTACATACGCTCTATCTCTGATATTGAGCACTTTATGCTATAAATATAGCACACCTTAAAACTATATTTCTTCATATATATATATATATATATATATATATATATATATATATATATGATGGACTCTATGATCGATTTCGACGTATGAGGATCCCACAACCTCATTCAGTTTTTGTTTGAGTCGTATATAACACTTCAGTCCCGCTAGTAAACAGCATACAAGTTCACTTATTGTGCAACAGTAACGATCTCAGGACATAGCAAAAGGAATAATTGTTGACGCTTTTCGCCGTTGTCTTTTAGCCAGACAATACGACTGATTTCAAAATGTCTGATTGCTTTAATTTCGGGAGAAAATAAAAACAAAGATTCTGCAACATTTGGATAGATTTTTATTATGTTTTTCCTTGACCTAAGCTTTTGGCTAACAAGACCCATCTTCAGAGTGATTATATGGGCATTTAAACAAAGAATATCACCATCAAAGATGATATCCTGTTATATTGACACAGAAGATTGCTATGCGACGATAACGGTCACGGAATCGCATACGCAGGCCGTAAATTCGTCATGCGGTTCTATGACGTAACCATATGTCTAGACGCAGTGTAATATGTTGTGACTAGTTTGAAATGTAATTTTGTTGAGTATGAGTTGCTTTGTTTTAATGTAGATGACCTCCAATATCTGAAGGTTCTTTTTACTGTGTGTATACGTGAGTATTGTTGTGTTATCAACTAATATCTGTCTAATATTATGTACATGGCTATGTTTTTCTAAGAAATGCTGTTTAATAGAATCAGAAACGTGACATATAAGTCTACGGGAGAGCGTGGTTGTAGTAAAACCAATATATGTAGTAGGTTTATCATTAGTATCAGAGATACAATCTCTGAACGGACATGCAAACTGTTACACTACATTTGTTTTTTTAGAGGATTTAGTTGTGCGGTCGTAAGGTTATTGGAGACTATGAGGTCAGTTGTCTTAACTTTTTATAATATATGACGAGCTTAACTTGATTATTATTATTAATGGGTTTAATATTTGTACCTATTATGTTTTTCACTGTTGATTCTTCATGTTTGTAATTATTATGCATTTGGTTACAATAGCATGAGTTAATAATAGTATTATGTTTATTTTGACGTACACTATTATTATTATTATTATCAATTTTGTTATAGTTATTGTTAATTTTATTATGATAAATTTTAATTTGTTGATCAATGACGGAATTAGGGAAGTGTTTGTTTAATTTTATGTAATTCTTTAAAGAATATGGTTTGTGGAAGAAGATATCATTTGTGTGCGCTGGATTAAGTTTTTTATAACGGCTAACTTATATCGTTGGGAGCATTCACTATTATAATTAAGAAGAAGATATATATATATATATATATATATATATATATATATATATATATATATATATATATATCCAAGTATATAATTGGTATATACGGAATGAATTCCAATAACCAACAATTACTATTCTTAAAAGAGTGCTCAATACAAAGTAGAGCAGATATATATGTTTTTATTTTCAACATCATCACTTGATAAGACACAGAGTGTGTTGAAACAAAATGGCTATTTTTGTAGTGATTTTATAACATACTTATGTTATAATTTTTTTTTTATAAAAAATAATTATATATATATATATATATTCATTACATATGACACACATACTGACTTGCGTGAAGGTTTGGTTTAGATTACTTCAGTTATGTGGACGAAATCTGCGACAAGTCCACAATCGGCTCTTGCAATTTAGCCAATAGTTTCTTCATATAATTCCATCATAAATTGGTATTCGAACAACCTTTGATGGAAAGATTGTGTGAGAAAGATTATTAAATCGTTAAAAGGGAGAAATTCCAGAAGAACCACTTATTAACCCTAGCTTTACAGTAAACGAAGACAAGAAGAAACAGAAGAGGAGTTCATGCGTTTACACTTGTATTTGAATCAAGCTCTGAAGCTTCATCCCTGTTTTTGTTTGATTATTAGATTTGTGAACAATGCCATACAATTTGAAAAATATTACGGACATAGGAAATTTATTAAATATCTAAAACATTGCAACAATTTAACCATGAGCAACGACCACGCAAGAAGGTTTTATCGATGGAATTACTTTATTAAACACTTGCGAAGGGCATACCGTAAAAAAAGATGAAGGAGAGGGTAAGCTTAGTATACCAACGGATGATACATGCAAGCGGAGGCGCAGGGAAATATTTGTAGACAGAGCGTGTGAGTATACAGGGTGGGGTGAAGTTATACAATTTCAGCCATGTACACCCGGGCATATATATATATATATATATATATATATATATATATATATATATATATATATATATATATATATATATATATATATATATATATATATATATATATATATATATACATACACACACTACACACACTAATATATACATACACACACACATATATGAGTGTGTGTGTGTGTGTGTGTATATATATATATATATAGATAGATAGATAGAGAGAGAGAGATAGATGTATATTCAAACAAAGTAAGTTCCACTAGAGTAGCTTCTCGCAAACAACTTCACTGTGGAACCGACTCCCAGGAGGTTGTTTTCCTCATCATTACAATCTTAACCTGTTCAAGTCTTGAGTTAACCGTTATCTTCCTCACATAAAGTGTGCCTCTTACTTTGTAACACTCTAACTTGAGTGGCTCCCGGGCATTACACAGGAGGAATCTCACCGTTAAAATATAAACAAGGTGAATTCGTATATATGCTTATGTGTGCACGCGTATATATAAACCTATGAAGGCGCGCGTTCACACACACAACCACATATTTTCTAAAATCATTCAGATGGAGAGATCAAGATTTTATGGCATGCAAGAAGTCTTGCAGTTCATATTTCAAATCAATAATTCCGCATATCTAGCTTAATAAGCCTCACGTATCTCTTATAGTTTATTTGTTTTATATATATATATATATATATATATATAGAGAGAGAGAGAGAGAAAGAAAGGGGGAGAGATATATAGATACATAGATAGCTAGAAGTGTATTTGGGCGTCCGAGCGCACGCGCTTGTGTGTGTCTGTGTCTGTGTGTGTGCGTGTGTGTACCTCCCAATGTAAGTATAAAACCGCTGGCAACCATCCCAAGGAATATTTTTGTGCCAATATAAACATCCTGATGGACATAAACAGACAATAGCGCCAGCCAAAATATATTAAGGAAGAAAATGGTAACAAATCAAATTATAAAACAAAATATCTCTAAAAAGGTAATTTTCATTAGAGAATGGCCAATTATCTAATGTCACCATCGGGGCAAATGGCATTTTACGAAACGCAATTACTGCAATTATACATTTGAATCTAAGGCCAATAACAAAAACAAATGATTATGGATTAACTTTTTCTGTCCTTAAACACCCTGAAAAATACTGATTAAGGTCAGGTAGCAACAACTCTATTAACATTTTTCGAATGGGCTAAATTACTAACAGTATTCATGTTATGGGGATTACCCCGTCTTGTTTGATCATAGACTTCGATTAACGCCGCCAGGTGGCGTTCTATTCAAGAATATAAAAAGAAAGTGCATAACCCCACCTCTCATTCGCTCTCTTTCTCTGCTTCAGAATGTCCAGTCTTCTTCTCCAGTGAGAGTTAGTCGCATGGTAAGCCGACATCATAATTTCATTCAACCATGTGGCGCACTCGCTGTTTCATTCACACACAAACTCACACACTATACTGAAACACATAAATGTCTAACTTCCTTTTTTTTAGCTATCTGTGCACGCGTAAATATAATTTTCGCTTTCTGTTTTGTTAGTCTTTATGTATATATGTATACAAAAATCATCGACATGATGAATTCCTTTGCTTACGGTCACATTACGTTGAATTGACAGTATATTATATATATGATAATACGTATATGTTGACCATTCTGACAAGAGCTTTCTTTTCTGGACGTATTCGAAAATTAAAAACTTCCCTACCACACACTGATACATACACAGAACGCACACACTCAATTAAGCTGAAAATCGAATCATTCTTGATAATAGCTAAAGGTATAGCCGAAAGCGCTCGGAAATATAAAACATTTGGACAGTTCTTACACACCCTTTGTCCAGAAAAGTAAGCTCTTGTTCGATCACAAGAAAAATTAAATAAAAGCTTAACCGTAGTACCTTGTCTGTCGTTTTTAATGAAACATGCATAAAGGTAGGATTGCTGCCTAAATATACAACTATGTATATATATATATATATATAAGAATGGTCAACATATATATATATATATATAGTATCATATATATAATATACTGGTATTTCAACTTAATGTCATAATAAGCAAAGGAAAAATCCAATAAAATAAAAAAAAACGTAAAGTGCTCGATGCACTAAGTAGAACAGAGTATAAAAATTCCTAGTGAGCCAGAAACTACCTACTTTTAGGGTGAACTGCCTCCAGTTCACCCTGAAGATCCATTTAGGCGAAACATAAGTAGGTAATATATAGGATTTATATATATCCGGGGTTGAGATTTCTTTACTTTAAATAAACATTTTAACGAGAAAGTGTGCTTTAAATATTATTTCTATCTGGATATGAATTACGTAAATTGTAATTTTAAACAACAGGATAGAAGTTCTTTCGTATCGAGAAAATTGTTGGAAAATAATTCTTCGAAAATAATTCTTCGAAAACAGTTATTCGAAAAACGTTTATTCGAATTGGAAATTCTTTGAATCAAAATTAATCAAAAAGTCAATTATACTAAATGCTAATTATTCGAAATACCTATGTTTGAAATATGTATGTGATCTTTGAGGAAGTCAATGCTGATTTGCCTACAACTAATAACGTCCTTGACAAACGGCTTTTTTGCAACAAATGCCATCCCATCATCCAAAAATCTAGAAATTCTTAGACGCTCTTAAAAGTGAACAGAAATATAAAAGCATGTTACCAAAATATCAAGAGCGCCAAGAAATATCGCGAAGCAAATGGAAATTTTAAAAATTAGTGGCATCCTTTAACGACTACTCTTCATTAATTGACTATTTGTGTGCAGTATCAAATAATTTAAAGTTATAAGGATTTTTCTTACTAATTTTTTATTAACGATATTTGTATTTCTAATTATTATCGCTTGTGTATTTCCTTTTAATTTTTACATTTCTATTGCAATAAAGAATTTTGTATTTCGAATAATTATTATTTAGCATAATTGTCCTTTCGATTAATTTGCATTCAAACTATGTACAATTCGAATAATAGTCTTCAAACAATGTTTGCATAATCTTAATTCCTTTTGAGAAAGACTCCGCCCTGGCTGTTGAATTAATTTATAATAAATACTAGTTTTAATCCGTGCAAACTTCAAGTTTTTCCTATTTTAATAATATTGATGAATCTTAATTCTTAAGATAATGATTCAGTTGCGACAATAAAATATCCGTAGAAATTCCACTATCGCGACGTTAAATATTTGAGCTTAACAACTTGAACAAAATATTGCATTTACAATCATAAATATGAATGCTGGTCGTTATTTTAAGAAGTAAGGGGGTACAAATGAAACGATTTGAAATTGACAACTTTTTTCATTTCTTTCTTTTTTCTTTCTTTCTTTTTTCTTTCATTTTCTTACTGAAACGCAATAGCGACTTTTCCGCTCTTTCCATGCGATCAAAACGGAACAGTCCATTATTTATTAGGTATTGGCAGGACACAAAGGTCGTGCGAACTAACGAATGAAGGGACAAGCACAATTATAATAAAATACGAGGAAAATTGTTTCCAAGAAAATCTAATAGAAAAGGTTAAAGCGTGAAAATCTAATGAAACAATATATCTACTGTCCATTGGATTGCAAAAAAACTTGACGACTTTTTAGTTATTACTGCCTGGTTGGTAGGTATGGGGGAGAGGTTTGTCCAAGTGTTCACCCAAACTCTTCGGGATCGTCGCTGTTTAACTTTGCTGATGAAACAAGAACCAGTGTTTTTTGGTGTTATTTAAACGAAGACAACTAAAAGAATCAACGCACCATTTCGATTTTGACAGCTAGCTCAGTGGACCTAGCATAAAGGTAAACACCATCTGGGAGCCTCTGATAAAAAAGAACCCACCACCTGAGTAAAAAAAGTTTTAAACTTTCAAAATTATAGCAACAGATTGTCCAAGAGACAAGCAATATTTTCGTATCGGTCAGGCTAATGAGAATATGGGAATAAATATTTTATACGTAATATTACATTTTATTCAACTCTGAAATTCATTATAAACTGTCCGACAGTGTTCAAATCCGTGTCTTCATTGGAACGTAGATCTTAGATTATCTCATACCTCCTCTCCCTGGGGTGGGTGTTTATATATATATATATATATATATATATATATATATATATATATATATATATATATATATCGGGGAGGAAAGGCATATTTGTAATCAGTGACTGTTACTGTTAATAATGCAAGACTCTCCCAACAGATTGAGGCCTCTAGGTCAATGGCGCAAATTTCGCCTTTCTCTCGATAGCCTAGGGGTTATAATCTTCGACTGATACCAAAACGGTCGAGTTTCGGTCCCGGTTAAAGTGACCAGTGATACAGTGAAACAGTCTGTCTGCGGATGACTACATAGATAGATAGATAGATAGATAGATAGATAGATAGATAGATCGATAGATAGATAGATAGATAGTTTCCCGCTTCTCTGCGGTGATTAATGAAGGACACGTCATGCCACTCCTTACCAAGGTCTTCGGTTGCATGCTGCTAGCTATACTGAAACGCTGGAAACATTTTTAAAGTCCTAGATAGACTTCTTATGCGATGGACGTCCTCTGTGTGTGTTTCCGCTGAACTCTTCACCTGTAATGAGAGCTGTGGATAGCAGCCAATCTGCACGATCACATCACACTAAACATGTCACCACCCTAACTTGCCAGAACTAAATCACCTTCGCTATTATATGTGGGGCGTTGTTCAACGAGAGACTAATCAACGTTCCCATAATACGAATGAATACCTGAAAGCACCTATTAATCGAGTATTGTCTAATATGAATGCAGACCATGTGACCACTCTCGCAATGGTGCCATCGTTACGACTGAAGGCGATTACCTCAAATAAACATGTAATCCAACCATTACTGCATCTGTTTTGTATCAATAAATTTAGATGTTTGTGACATGTGGTTGTTTTTATGGTCTTCATTGTAAACTCAAATACCTTACGCATCATACACACACACACACACACACACACACACACACACACACACACACATATATATATATATATATATATATATAAGAAATATTGAAATATTTTAAGGCGTGCTATATTTATGGGATAAAGTGCTCAATATCAGAGATAGAGCGTATATAAATATAAAAGTGAACATTGAAGTCAACACCCAGAGGCATGAAAAGCCTGTTACCTCTGAGTGTTGACTTCAAAGATCACTTATATATATATATATATATATATATATATATATATATATATATATTACATGCAGTTCTTTCCTATACATATAGATCTCATGCTCATATGTCAGGGCTGCAACTGCGAGACATAGATCTGTACTTGGTTGGTGGCTAGGTGTCATCTGTTACGCTAAACCATCGATGAACCTGGTTTCTGTGGCGCCACACAGAGTGCATAGTATATTATACCATAATCGAAAGTGAAACACATACTGCATACACATGGCATAGTGGTTAAGACATATCCAGTTCCTTGGCATCCGTGAGTTCAATTTCTGTTTCAGTGTACAAAACAAATACAGACAAGCTGCACAAAAGACAAAATCGACTGGAGAGTATTAACTGATATGAGTTGTCTACCCTGAAATGTAAAGAATTCCTCTCTATAAATTGAACAATTGTTCAGGTTCAAAATTCCAATAAGTACGACAGACACGTGATGAAAGCCGAAGAGTAGAACAAACGAAATGTCAGCATAACTATCACAATGAGTATTCTTGTCCGAATAATAAAGCATATATATTTTTTGTATCACGCGCCTACCTTAGAATTGCCTAACCTACATCACAATTTTATTTTTTTTTTACATAACATAATGTTGAATGAAAATTAAAAGAGATAAAGTGGGAGGGGTCGTATTATAACACGTTTTCAGAAATGTTTACTCACCTTAAAAAAAGACAACTCATATTTGAAAGAACTAGATTGTAAATATACTCAATAGATTAACGTTTCTAAACCGTTGCGCCCGGGCGCACTGATGCCAGGTACGCCTGAAGTTAATAGAAGAGGATACATGACATAGTCGATAAAGGCGTTGGTTAGATCCAGTGACAGGACCCAAAGAGTGTGAGTTCAATACCCGGTTAAAGCAGTGGAAAACTTACAGAGGGAAATTAACAGGAGATAACTGATAACTGACATCCATTAAACATGACACGTGGAACTAGAACAGTCTACCCCAGTGAGCGAAATAAAGGGTTCAGTTTGACATTCCAACCACCTGAAGAAGGCCGGAGCGTACAACGGCCGAAACGTTGTAATAAATATGGCGACAAAGATGAGGACAATAATCCGAATAATGTAAATAATGTACATAATACCTCATCTCAGAAATATACGCAGATAATTTATGAATTACATTTATATTTGAAACACATGACTTCCATAATACATAAGAACACATGACTTCCATAATACATAAAATAAAAAAATAAAATAAAAAGCAAGATTTTCTGCAATAAACAATATTAAAAACAAAAATCGATCACAGAATCCTTAGAAGACGATTTAAGAGTATGCCTGTCCAATATTCAATCTTACAAAAATATTCTAAAAAAATCATTAAGCTCTGATATTTTTTTAAATATTAAATTTAAAACAAAAAATAAATAAATATAAGTTTTATATTAAACAATATATTATATAAGTTTTATATTAATTTATATTTATATTAAACAATATATTTATTATAAGTTTTATATTAAACATATATTATATAAGTTTATATTAAACAAAAATAAATAAATATAAGTTTTCTAAAGAATTTTACTTATTAGCTTTTTATTACAAATTATAATAAACTATTTTGTTTGTTATTTAGAGTATTTATATTCGGACTATTGTCCTCATCTTTGTTGTTGCTATCAGAAAGTTTCAGCCGTTGTGCCACCGGCATTCCTCAGGGGCATATCAACCTGAGTAATCTACAGGAAATTATCAACTGAACCCTTTATTTAATCCACGGTGTTAGACCGTTCTCTTTCCACTGCTCATGTCATATCTATGGATATCGTCTAGTATTTATTTTTATATAGTACTGTTCAGTTAATGCCTCCTCGCTTCCACTGAGTTCAAGTACACACTGCCCGATCCAAGGATTGAACTCACAACAACTATGTCACCAAATTCACAAATCCACGCTTTTATACATTAGGCCATTGTTTTAAATAAATGCTATAACGTATACTTTTTTAAACACTTTTTTTATCATAATTCAAGTGTTCCGTGGAAGTTTAACTATAGATTCATGTGAGGCCATCAGATGAAAAAAAAGATTTGCAAAACATTGGTCTAGACAGTTTTGAACACCGTGCATGACACATTTTCAGAAGTTTTGAATCAGGTTAAAAAAAAAACTCTTATTTTAAACAGTAAGATTGTATATACACTCAGTACAATAGATTGGTGTTTCTCAACAGGGTCTTCGGTTGAATGCTGCTGTCTACACAGTGTTGCTAGAAATAATTCTGAATGCAGTGCATGATGTGCATATGAGAGTCCAGCTCTGACGATGCGATAAATTTATATTAAAAATAAGTATTTAATGTGTAAAATGAATACAATAAGGGAAAGAAGCTCTTCATTTATACATGCTTTTTGCTGCATCAATGTGAAACATGTCGTTAACACGAAACCATGTATAATAACTTTTATATACATCGTTTATTTTTTTTATTTTTTAATCATTTCACACGAAGGAAGGGGAAAATGCCACTAGTACGCAGGAGTTTACAGGAAATGAAAATGAAAAGAGAATACTGAGAATAGGGAGGGTTGAGGAAAGGACAAAAGTCGAACGGGATTCAAGAAGACAGAAGATGGCGATTGATGTTACATTTAAATTTTTGAAAATTGTAGTTATCAAGGAAGCAAGTAAACGGAAGAGAGTTCCACAGGTGCGAAGTACGAGAAATAAAAATGTTGTAGTAGAAGTGGCGGTTGCATTTAGGTATTTCTGCAGTAAAACGGTGGGACCTAGGTGCCAATCTAGTAGCACTCTTAGATTCATGTATCCGGGTCACCAGGGGAGAAATCTCATCATTGCAGTTGCCATGAAAATATCAATAGAAAAAGTAGAGGGGAGCAATGTCACGATGGTGTGAAAGTGACTGAAGTCGTGATACCTATTCAGGATCGATTCTTTGGATTTTGTCAAGAATCTCTACATGTACAGCAGGAGCACAAGACCAGATATGGCAACAGTATTCAATGCACGGATGCATGATAGATTTGTAAATGTGCAAGACGGATTCTGATGAGAAAAACTTTCTGGCACGACACAGTGACCCAACTTTCCTTGCAATAGATGCAGCTATTGATTCAATGTTGTTGCTCCACTTCATTTAAGTGGAAAACTTAAAGCCATGAAGGCGTAGTGTGTTGTTCCTTTTGACTTAAAAATATTACTCATACGTTAACATATGTACGTACATATATGAACGTGTTAAATTTCAAACAAAAACTTAATTTAAAATTTCTTCATTTAGTCTTGATACTTCGATTGCTCAGGTAAAGTAAAATATATCTTTTGAAGATTGTCTTACGTTGGCACGTCAGTGGTGATTTGAAATATCACCACTATCTATGTATAATGTCACTTCAGGAAGTAGCCGATCATGGCCCTCCATAACTTCTTACCTCATTCTAATTCGAAGTAACGTTTCATTATTTACTAGCCTTCCTTGTCCCTATTCTACTTTCCTGCATTTACCCGCTCCCCACGGTGGTGGTATGTAAAATAAAGTCGTTTTTAATATGGAGTATCCATACACGTATATATAAGCCAAGACCAGACACGCTGGCGTTGGTATCCACCAACTCTCCTAGTGTATTGAGGAAGGTACTACCACGGGGTTTGAATCCCCGGGATCAAGTACCCCTCAAACTTGTTTCTGTGCACTATCCGAAGAGAGAACCACGACAGAGAGATGAAAAACAGATATTTTTCTTTACTATTTACTTGCCACCCCACGCTGGCAGAATGTGACACAAGGTCAGTTTAATGTGAGGAGCCGGAAGGCGTGAACACAGAACAGGTCTCAAAATAGCCAAGCCTTATTGCCGACCCCCCCCCTCTTTAAGGAGGTACTACCGCAGGGAGCTGTTCCTCCTAGACAGTGCACCTCTGAAAGATTTTCAGTTGCGCTCTGTCGGAAGACAAAGACATAATTGAGAGATAAAATGTACTTGGTCCGCCCGAGGGCAGATACTACACTTTAATCCCTAGTCCCAAATACAGGGAGGATGCATTCTAATTTTACCTACTCTGCTATCTATTCACACAAACTCAATAGGTAAGTTAGATCTTCCCACAATAAACCTTGTAAGTGTTAAATTTTCCAAGCCGCCCTTCCTCGTAAATTCCGCTTCCTCAGAATTTCAACTGTATCTTTATGATTCTAAGAATAAGTGCATTTCTCGTTTTCTTTAGAACTTCTTTGTTGACCACATGTTCTCTCTGTGGTATTTTCAACATCTGTTTGTAGACTATTTACATTGTTCAGACTATCGTCCTCATCTTTGTTGCCATATTTATCACAACGTTTCGGCCGTTGTACTTTCCGGCCTTCTTCAGGTGGTCGGAATGTCGAACTGAACACTTTATTTCGCTCACTGGGGTAGACTGTTCTAGTTCCACGTGCCATGTCTAATGGATGTCAGTTATCTCCTGTTAATGCCCCTCTCAAAGTTCTCCACCGCCTTAACCAGGTATTAAACGCACATTCTTTGGGTCTTGAAGAAGACCGGAGCGTACAACAGCCGAAACGTTTTGATAAATATGGCAACAAGGATGAAGACGACAGTCTGAATAATGTAAATAGTGTACATAATACCTCATCTCAGAAATATAGGCGGACATCTGTTTGTAGAATAACATTTTTATTGCTTGGTGTCTGTTCTTTATCTCTAACGAATTTGTCCGGCACTCACTATCATTCAGAAGAATAAATACAACATAGCAGTTCATCACTCTTTTCTTTGATTCTTAGGAAATATTTCTATGTTTTAGTATCTTACTTGGTTTCTGGAAGGTATCTTTCGTTATTTCTACTCGTCTTCAGCTCACGGTGTCACATTATCAGTCCGTTGTTATTACACCATTCAGATAGTTCTGTGTTATTTGAATACAGCTAAGTAAATAAATTTAACAATGAAATCTGATCAAAAAAATGTCGAGACTGGTGCTATAGAAAGAAAACTACAAGACATATGAATTCGTCATTTAATATCCTTCAAAGTAGTCCCCTTCCGGAGCGCACACTTTATCCAACGTCGATAGCGAGCAGTTGCCTCTTGTCGCCTTGAAATCTTGTTCTTTTCAAGTGGAATTTGATTTTTGAAAAGAAAAAACTCCGTGGACTATGGTAGGAATGTTGTCGTGGCCAAAAACTGATGCACAAGCCTTGGTCACTGATGAATACTGTGTAGTTTGGTAAGACGACCAAATTTTACACGCTTTCCTTCCAAGCACTGATCTAAAGAACGAAAGTGAGCATGAACGTTATAAGTTAATGTGTATCATATAGCATATGTAACGTCATAAGTTAGTGTGTTTATATATAGCATGTGTAAAGTTATAAGTTCGTGTGTTGTCAGAT
Organism: Acanthosepion pharaonis; assembly: GCA_903632075.3. NCBI lineage: Eukaryota > Metazoa > Mollusca > Cephalopoda > Sepiida > Sepiidae > Acanthosepion > Acanthosepion pharaonis. The sequence continues at coordinate 5,398,075 of CAHIKZ030000058.1, forward strand.
AGGTGTCATCATTTTACAGTTGAAATAGCTATATATAACAGTAAATTCTATGCTAACAGTTTCTTCTCTCGCACTTCTCCCTGGTGAAACTCTATTCTGGGTTCTTGATTCCTAGTCAACTTTGATCTTCAAAAATTTAAATGCAATGACAAACTTCTGTCTTTTTAATTCTTGATTTTCATTGTTCTCTCTCCTTCATAATGTTTTTTTTTCTCATATTTTTTCATACTCAGTAATCACTTGCGTGTTAGTGACTTTATTGCCTTACTTTTTTAATACAATATACATACTTTATAGATAGATAGATAAAGAGAGAGAAAATCACGGACAGATATATAAAATCTTATATAAGTGTAAAATGTTTGTGTTACTTTCTAATTTTTATAATCGTCTGTAAATTTTTAAGACATATATATATATATATATATATATATATATATATATATGCACACATATATATATATGCATATATATATATATATATATATATATATATATATATATATATAATATAGACAGAGGGGAAAGCAGGAGGGAGAAATGAGAACAAAGTATGGCGAAACTGCTAGATGGCAAGGTGTTAATGAATCGAACAAAAACGCAGATAGAAAATAAATGATAAAATACGTTTTGGTTCGAGATGAAATTTTCTCGCCTCTCTGATAATAAGCAAATGATACGACTGGCTTGCCGCCATTTACATTGATCTGCTCTTATTCTCCGGTAGACATCGTCTGCCCAAGCAATTTCTTCAGCAAGATTATTGCAAAGTCAATATTTACGGGGAAATCTACATCAGTTGTACATTTATTGATTTCATTCTACTTTTTTTTTTTTATTATTATTTATTTTTTCTTCTGTCTGTGTCTAAAAAATATTTCGATTTTCATTTAATATTCTCGAGAAAAAATCAAATCTATTTTATATGTAAATGTTATGATCTATCACTCGCCATTAAAAGTCTTAACAGCAAAATCATAGCCCTTACAAAGAATAAAAAATAGCCATAATGAATACACTGTCGCATCGAAACAGATTTAAACACAGATGCTTATATATATAATCAATCAGTGTTTGCTACCCAATTTAAATCGATTTTGATTCATATCAAAAATATATGCAACCAACTGAAATTATGTATATTTATTATTTGTTGAGAAGATTACAGTTTTTATAAGTTGCATCTATGATAGAAACAGAATTAAAACTAAAATAATATACAGAAAAAGATTTAAAATAGAATGCTGGGAAAAGAAAGAAAGAAAGAAAGAAAGAAAGAAAGAAAGAAAGAAAGAATATATAAAATTAAGGCGAAAGAAAAGATAGCAAAAAGAAAAAAGAAAGTAAGTAGGAAAAAACGAACAAAATAAAATGAAAGAGAAAGGAAAGATAGAGAAAAGAAAGAGGGAAAGGAAGAAAGAAGAAAAGAAAGAATATATGAATATAATTAAAGAGAAAGAAAAGATAGCAGAAAGAAAGAACGAAAGAAAGAACGAACGAAAGAAAAAACAAAAGTAAGAAAGAAACAAAAAGAAAAAACAAAAAAAGAAAGAAACAATAGTAAATAAATTGAAAAAAAGGAATCAAACAAGAAAAAGACATCTCGAAAGCTATCCTATTATTAACATTTGATTTTTACCGCTTATCAACCTTTATGGGAAAGAAAAGTGAAAAGAAAGGCTATCTTCATTCAAATAAAATTATAACAATTCCGACTGAAAAGAACGGATCTCGATTTCTTAAAGCTGCTATCCTGATTATTGATTGTTTGCAAATTTTCTTATTTGATTTTTATATATTATATAATATATATTATGGGTTATTTAAATATAAAAAAAAATGTTGCGATTCTAAGAACTTTTAGGTATTATAAGAATTATAACAATTCCGACTGAAGTGGAGATTTTTACATATTATTAAAAAAATTAATTTTTCTTCATGTTCAATGTGGAATATTCTCGATATGAGACATTCTGTTTGTGTGTTGGCAATCCGAAAATTCCACTTTCACCTGAAGACGGTTTGCGAGACCAGACCAGAAACACGTGTCGTGAAATTATAAAAACAAAGTATAATATTTTTCTCAATAAATCCACATTACAACCAAAAACGTTTGCGGCACCCCCTCTTCTTTTTTTATATATATATATATATATATATATATATATATATATATATATATATATATATATATATATACTCGACTCTTCCGTCGAATTCGACGTATGAGGGTCAAGCAGCACATGAGATTTGATTATAGTGGTGAAGGTTTTGTGCAGAAGCACCCCCACTTTTTGAAAAGCCGAATACTGTAACATGATGCACTACCACAAGGTCCCCAAACGCAGGTTTGACTTCAGAGATGTCCTTCTATACCAATCTAAGTCTATAGAACCCAGTCTGTCCTGCTATTTACCCATAGGAAAGAGGGGAAGGAAGGATATTAGCACGTAATGTAATGGATTCCTCAATCCAAGCTGATAACCATTACTCCACTGTGCCTCCTTATATAGATAGATAGATAGATAGATAGATAGATAGATAGATAGATAGATAGATAGATTAAATTAGTGTATCTTTAATAAACAATAGCTCTGTTTTCTTATTCTCTCTGAAGCCATTGTGAGTGTTTCCCTAATTTTTATATCTATGTCACTCTATCTTTTTATCTGTGTATCTAATATATTCTCGTTCGCCGATTGAGCACTATGGAGAAAAAGGAATCTTCAACAGCTGCTTCTCCTGCCTAACGCATAACACTTAGCCAGAACTGAGCACTCTGGTTGGCTGCTCTACAGTTTATATACATCACGTATATAATATGTTAAAAGATTCCCTATCTCTGCCGTACGCCGATAGCTTAGAGTCTCTGACCGATGCCAAATCGGTCGTGTTTAGATCCCGGCTTGAAGCAATCGGATATATAGCCACGCTATTGAGCTGTGATACAGCGAAACATATATATTTATATATATATATATATATATATATATATATATATATATATATATATATATATATATATATATATATATATATATATATATATATATAGGATATATATATATATATATATATATATATATATATATATATATATATATATATAGATATATATATATATATATATATATAGGATATATATATATATATATATATATATATATATATATATATATATATATATATATATATATATATATATATATATATAGAGGGGATATATATATATATATATATATATATATATATATATATATATATATATATATATATATTTGGTTGGATAGATGTAAGTTTGTTAGCTCTCTCTCTCTGATATTGAGCGCTTTCTAATAAGTACCATGCATATAATATATAAAAATAATCATATATATATATATATATTTATATTTATATACACACATATATATGTGTGTGTGTGTGTGTGTGTGTGTGTGTGTGTGTGTATCTGGCATGTTTATCTATATATATATATATATATATATATATATATATATATATATATATATATATATATATAATCTTATATTAAAACTTACATTAAAACTTTATTAAATATAACGCCACCGATAGCCGCTTGTTGAATTAGTCTGGCAATTACTTGAAATTGAAGAGCTTTCTAATACTCGTGTCCGGATTAGAAGAGGTATATGGATATAAGTTACCGGACATTCGGTTGTTGACTTGTACAGTGACGGACCCACATTTTTAGGACCCTGAAGCTTGAAAAGATATGGGAATCCCTTCGCAACCAGCAATAATAGATTCGGGGATCCAACTGTCAAAATGTAAGTCTATGAATAGATTCTGGTGATCTCAACGAGCCCATATAATTAAGGGTCGGACGCTGCAAGCTCCGAAGCAAATTTGGAAATTTTGGTCAATTAGAGAGGAATTTTGAGACTACAATCGGTATTATAGAATATATTGAGGTTAACATTAACTACTTCAACTCACTGGCTTATTATTTTATCTCTAAAATGGCTTTATCATAATAACATTTTAAAAAATAAAACGTCAATTTAGTTGAAAAATTCGCCTATTAAAAAGTTGTTTCATGGGGCCCTCTAGGATTAGGGCCCGTGATGCTTAAGCTGCATTAGTTTCACAGTAGATCCGCCACTAACAAATAAATCATAGATAAAAAAAATATCTCTTTGCATTATATATATATATATCCGTGTTTGTTTTAAAATTGTTTTTTTCTGTCCAAAGAATTAATCAGCTAAAGGAAGTACAGAATACTTAGAATCGCTTTTGTATTTCATTATCTTTTGCGAAATAGTTCTAGCTCATGGTTCCAGTATATCAAAATCCTTTATATTATTTTTTATGTCTTGGAGACGTCAAAATCAGCCGGTGCGGAAATTTAACTATCTGGGTAATGTACTAAAAGATGACTGGAAATGTAACGCAGAAACCCACAAGCGTAGAGGAACAAAGGAATATCCTTTCAGAAACGGAACAAAGTATTATTATTATTATTCTCCATATGCCGTGTCCATTCAGGACGTAGGCGATCATGGCTCTTCACAACTTCCACTCCTTCGTGACTTAATAATTTTTCCTTTTTTTTATTTATCCTAAACATTGCTCCGCCACCCGTTGATTTCCTCTGTACCTCTTGCCTTCAATCTGTCTTGTGAGTATCAGATTTTCCAAGCCCTCTTTCCTCATTATGTGACCTAGAAATGTCAACTGTCTCTTCCTGATGTTAAGTATAAGTTTCCATTTTCTCTAAAACTTCGTTGTTTGCTCACTTGTTTGGTCCATGGTATTCTCAGCATCATCCTGTAGAACCACATTTTTCTTGCTTCAAGTCACTTCTACATCTGTGAGGAGATTTTCCAGCATTCACTGTCATATAGGAGGACTTATATTTCATAACAGTTCATTACTTTTTATTTTTTCATTTTCCGTTTCTTAATACGTTACTTAGCTTTTGGAAGGCATCTTTCGCTATCCCAATGCGCCTTCGGATTTCGGCGTCGCACTTTCTGTCCTATGTTAAAACGTTTCCCAGATATTTAAATTTTTATGCTTCAGAGGAAAATTAACAGGAGATAATTGATAACTGACATCCATTAAACATGGCACGTGGAACTAGAACAGTCTACCCCAGTGAGCGAAATAAAGTGTTCAGTTCGACATTTCAACCACCTGAAGAAGGCCGGAGCGTACAATGGCCGAAACGTTGTAATAGATATGGCGACAAAGATGAGGACAATAGTCTGAATAATGTAAATAATGTACATAATACCTCATCTCAAAAATATAGACAGATATTGTTTGATTTTGATATCTCTAATTTGCAATTTGCATTTTGGGCACATGCTTTTGCTAACAAGCATGCATTCTTACAATTAATGTTTAGTCCTTTCTTCTCGCTTTCCTTCACTACCTTCTGTAGAAGTTATTGTATTTTCCTTTCCGCGTCTGCTATGAACACTGTGTCATCTCATGTTGTTAAGATTGTGGCTACTAATAATGAATCCTGGTAGGATTTATAATTCTCTCAGAATCACATCACTGTATAGGTTGAATAAGTCCGGTGAGAAAACACACCCAAGTTTTACACCCCTTTCTGTTTTTGTATATCTACTGAATTCATTTTCTATCCGTATGGAAACGGTTTGTCTTTAGAAACAAATGATTGTATGTGAGAGTTATGTGATATTGAATCGCCTATATGCCAGAAAATATTACACAGTTTTCTCGCAGATGAAAAAAAGACTTCTACGAATGCTAAAAATACCGTAGACAGCACATGTGAGTAACGAGGAAGTTTCGAGGAGATAGATAGATAGATAGATAGATAGATAGATAGATAGATAGATAGATAACTGAATGGCAGTGTAACAAAGACTTGAATTTAAAAAGAGAAAGAAAGAAAGAGAGTGTGATAGAGAAAGAGAAAAGAATGAATGAAAAACATTGTGTCAAAAAGAGAAAGTGAGGGTGAGAAAGAGAATGTGTAAAAGAAAGAGTGTGAAATTGAGAGAAAAAGTGTGTGCTAGAGAAAAACGTGAGAGAGAAGGAAATTGAGCGAGAGAAAAAGAGGGTATGTGTGAGTGAGAGAAAAAGTGAATGAGGGAGTGAAAGAGATATTGTGGTAAAGGGAGGGGGAGTTTCGAAAAGAGAGAAATAGCGTGTGAGAGAAATATTGTGTGCGTGAGAGAGAGGAGAGAGTGAAAAAGATTATGCGAGAAAACATTAGTGTGCGAGAGAGAGAGAGAGAGAAGGTGAAAGAGAGATTGAGAAAGATAGATAAGCATATATATAGCATTTCTGATTAGTCCAGACAAAAGCTTATATTCCTTTGAGATTTAACTGACAGGTAATTACGAAGATTTACATCCAAAAATATACAAATTAGAAGATATAATTAAATTCAACTACGAAATAAAATTACTTCCAACTTGTTTGCGATAGAAATCACACGAGCACAAAACAGAATCATACATATATGGATGTGCGCGCGCGTGTGTGTGAGTGTGTATGTAACGGAGAGAAGGAAAGGAAGGATATACAAGTGTATGCATGCGTGTTTTCGTTATTTCTCATCTATATTAATGGTTGTAGTTGGAAATCCGAGCGTACATTTCCTGACTGAGAGAATTGTAAAATTCTGTCTCCATTTTTGATCATTAATAACTTCCCGAAGAAAAGCCTCCAAAGAATAGTAACTAAAGCCGTGATCGACGTGTGCGTGGGTTCCCTTGTCTGTTCATTATGCAAAAGTTTATAAATTGGCGATTAGCAAACTGCAAGCCAACTCACTTGTGATATGAATTCGATCATCACTGTGTGCCCCAGAAGTATATCTTTGTAATAGTCGAGGCTCTTTGGAACATGAGGTGAGTTGTTTTATCCAATACAGCATTTATTTATGATAAAAGAAAGAAAGAAAAAAGAAAGAAAGAAAGAAAGAAAGAACGAATTGACTACAGAAGAGACTGAAAGAAAAATACTAAGGGAGAAAGAAAATAAAAAAAAACAGAAAGAAAGAAAAAAGAATAACAGGTTGGAAACAAAAAAAAAGAAAGAACAGAAATAATTGTCTACAGAAGAGACTGATAGAAAAATAAAAATTTATAAAGAGACAAATAGACAGAGAGAGAAAGAAAGAAAGAAGGAACAGAAATAATTGGCTACAGAAGAGGCTGAAAGAGAAATACAATGAGATAAACAAAATACAAATGCAGAAAAAGAAAGAAAGAAAGAACAGCAAAAAAACGAAACAAAGAAAGCACGAAAGAAAGAATGAAAGGAAAAAAAAGAAAAAACAGAAAGCATTGACTACAGAAGAGACTGAAACAAAATACAATGTTATGAAGAAAATACAGATACAAAGAAAGAAAGAAAGAAAGAAAGAAAGAAAGAACAGAAAAAAGAGGAGAACAGAAAGAAAGAAGAGAATGAAAGAAATATACAAAGTTATAAAAACATACAAATACAGGGAAAGAAAGAAAGAAAGAAAGAAAGAAAGAAAGAAAAAACAGCATAGAAAGAATTGGTTATAGAAGAGAATGTAAGAAAAATACAAAATATTAAGGAAAATACAATTACAGAGAAAAACAAGAAAGAAAAAAGAAAGAAAAAATAGGAAGGAAAGAAAGGACAACTGGAAAGAAAGAAAGAAAGAAAGAAAGAAAGAAAGAAAGAAAGAAAAAGAATTGACTACAGAAGAGACTGAAAGGAAAATAGAAAGGAAGCAACAAACAAGCAAGCAAGCAAAGAAATTACAAAGAGTAAAATAATAAGAAATAAAGAAAAAACTGAAAGAAAAAATATAAAATTGTGACAACAGAAAAGACTGAAAAAAAACATTCAAGGAAAAAAAGAAAATACAATGAGAAAACAAGAGAAAAGAAAGAAAAAAGAATGAATGAATTAAAGAAAGAAAGAATACACGCATGATCGAAAGAAAGAAAGAAAGAAAGAAAAACTACAAATATGACAGAGAATACGTGTGTGAGAGAGATAAAGAAAGAAAAATGGTATATGAACGATGATTGTGAAATGTAGATATACAAAATAGTTTCCAGACAGGATTAAAATATGGCGAATGAGGGTGAAATGAGTTAGGATGACTGTCTTGCGCTGATATCAAAGGTCATAGTTGAAATCCTATTAATAACTTATATTTTAATAATCTTAAATTTACCTGCATATTGAGCATCAATCTTAATCATAATCATATTTCAAACGATCACACAGTAAATATTTCGGGTATTATCCATGGAAAAATAAGTTTCTTATCTAGTTTCGGTGGGAACCAATTGTTAAGGCAATACTCATATATAGACATGTATACAGGGCCGGTGCTTACTACCTCACAAACCGGAGGTGGGAAGCCTGATTGAGGACCCCGAGCAACGCTTTATGACCTTCGCTATCTTATCACCAATTGCGTTTCATTTATGTATGTTATAAATTAAACTTAGTAAAACTATTAAAGGATGAAATATTTTCGCGGATTTTGACGTCATTCTCGTTTTTTTTTCCAAATCCGTGAATTTATTTTGCTCATGCTAAATCTCCAAAAAGAAACTATATAAAATTCACTAACTTTTTTTTATTCATAATGTTGAATGCGTTAAAATTATTTAACCTTTTAACAAAAATCTTAAGTGGATGTCAAAAATTGTCGCAAAAAATTGTTGATTTATTTTAGATAGAATGATCTATTATGACATATCTCTAATTGGAATTTAGGTATATTGTAGTTATTTTCAATTTTTCTAAGTGAATTGTTCAGCTATATTGCCCATGATGCATTATTGTTCATAATTAGGTTACAATAAAATTTTTATTTTATATGAATACTACCTTATAAAAATTCCGATTTAGTAGAGTGGGTGTCCCCGGATTATAAATTTGGTGTGGGTCTACGAGACCCTTTCAATTTTCCGGCATGCATATATACATGAAACCCTACGAAAGTGACATCGATATTAATACTTAAAGCAGGCGAGAGATTTAAAGAGTTTGCTGAAAAGACTGCAAGCTAAATCCATGTTTTCGGCCTGACTCTCAGGCTGTTCAGTAGGAGGATCATTACGCGTTTTCAAATGTCTCGTGAGACCGGAGCTGCTCTTGCAGACTTTGTTGCATACACATCACAAGTAAGCGGTTCTGCAATAACAAACAGAGCATAATATGCTGACGAGTTTTTCATGTAACTCATGAGTTGGCTTTGGAGTCCTTCATTTGACAAAAAATATTCTCTCGCATTCATGGCAATCTGAGGAACAGCTGGGTCTACTTCCTCTCCTTTATCAACTATTCTTCTGGTCTTTGCTCGGCTTATTGACTTTGAATGGAATGTGTAACACCTATCCTGGCCCCACTGTATCGATGTACTCTACAAAACCGGCCGTTGGTCCTGTCCTGAACCCAGTATTACAGGATCACCAAAGCCACCGGTTCGCAATGTCGATTTGTTTCCACTTTCGAGCCACGTTGGGATTTTTTTGATCCTGGAGAGCAAGTAACAAATCGTAAATCCCGGAAGATTCAACTGGTCTACCTGCAAGTTCGTTGAGGCGAGAATCGAGCCAAGCAGAAAAAATCAAATATGAACAAGTCGATTCGAGCCCAAAGAAAAAATTATATAGATGTATATAAGGAAGAAATTGAGACAAAAAAGAATAATGCTTCCTTGACAATAAAGTAGTGTATAAGCAATAAAGGCCAGGAAAAAATACAAAACATTTGCAATTAATTCTGAAAGGAGTGAAGTAGGTTTCGGGTTCACCCTTTTTGGTCTTAGTAGTGGCCGTAATTAATTCACTTATCACAGCAGAAAGCGGACACTTTCACTCTCAGGTCGACCTCTCTCTCTCTCTCTCTCTCTCTCTCTCTCTCTCTCTCTCTCTCTCTCCTCTGTGTGTGTGTATCGCCTGCTACTTTGACTCGACTGTCTCTCGACTCTCTCAACTCACTCCATTCACTGTTTTCACACAAACACGCGCTTAAATAACCGCGTTGGTAGCGACAAAAACTTAGATTACAACCTGATTACTGACCTCTCCCCCTCATGATTAAACGAACAGTCTCTTCTTCTCAATTGGCATTCCATAGTTCATATAAACACTATTGTTTTGACATATTATATTAATAATCCTGACGAATTACAGATTATTTTTCTCATCTATAAACAAAATTCTATATAAGTACAATTATTATTTCAAGGATAACCATTGCTCTCCGCCACAAATGAGCGACATCCTTATATTTCTTACCTTATTTAATTGTAATATACGGAAAAGTACTCGTCAATATGACGGGATTATGATAAAAATAAGCAAACATAATGTTTGTAATTTATTCAATCAGATATATATATATATATATATATATATATATATATATATATATATATATATATATACGAGATCTGATCAAAAAAATTATCGGTACTGTTGTCCTGTTAATGGAGCTAAAGTACGGAGAGTGGAACCACTTTAGCACAGGTTCACTTTCAACTTTGTCGTGTATATACACTAAGTTATAACGTTTTTGCTCACTTCCGTTGTTTATAGCAGTGATTGTGTGTAGAATGTGATCGTCTCACTACACCACAGAGGCTTCATCAGTGGCCCATGGGCTGTACAGAAGTTTGGGACCAAGGAAAACATCCCCCAGATTGGTCAACGACCACATTCCCCAAATTTCGCTCCTTCAAAAATAAAATCCCATTTGAAAGGAAAAGATTTCAAGACGTAGAGGAAACCTAAGAGAATGCTACAAGGCAACTGGTCGCTACCACGAAAACAAAAGACTTCCAGGAATGCTTCCATCAATCGAAGCTAGATAAATTGTGTAACATCAGAAGGAGACCATTAAATGCTAAATTGATATATGTTGTTGCTTTTTTATAGCACCAGTGCCATACTTTTGGACACACACACACACACACTATATATATATATATATATATATATATATATATATATATATATATATATATATCAGTTTGTTGGTCTGAAGATCATTTAAGGCGTGAGACTAACACTCATCTTTCAATGTTGATTCTTAGATCTACAGTCTCTATATCTATAAAGATAATGAATTTTAAATTGACTTAAGCTTTAAAATGTTTTTTTTTTTATGAGAAAACCATCTTGAAGCTTTTATTTTAGTTTTAATTTCAAGCTAATAGATTAAATGTAATATTTCCAATAAGCAAAATATTTTGCCATATTTCAAAACTAATTTAAATTGACTGGAAGGAGTTTTCTTTTTCAGATTGCTAAAATCATTGATTATAGCGTCATTTTTAGCCATCACGGCGTAATTCTCTTTATTCAAAAGTCTTTCTAAAATAAAATATTGTTTTCTGAAACTTTATTTGAGTTATATTAGCTGATTTAAAGTTTAATTGAAACAAATATTACTTTAAGTTTAAAATATTGCAGAAATGCAATTTTAACACAGAGATAGGTGTTTATTTCAGGTGTCGACAGCTTGTCAGCTTGACTGAAAACCGGAAATTTAAGCGTTTTGTACGATGGATATATCTGTAAAAATTACTTGAGGAATATATCGTGAGCGCCTTGTTTATATACCTTTTCTTCGACATTTTATATTATTGTTTCTATTTTTTGTTTATTATTTTGTATTATTGACTGATTTATTAAAATTGTTAATGAACAATAGGATTAACATGCATGAAATAAACGAACGAATTTTAATGACAACCAAACATGCTTAAAACTTTCTTCATTTTAAATACGTCAATATTACGAATGGTTTTACTAAGAACTGGGGCATTGTTCTTTACATTTGTCGTTTTAAACACGTAAGCAGCCGATAGAGGAAACAGGAACCATGAAATAGCATTGGTTGGAATTAACGATCTGATCAAACTGAGTCAATTAATTCAGCCTGACAAATGAAGAAAAAGTGGAAGCGAAAGTCTTCCATCACAATCGTGATTTTTCGTGGATAATTAATGAGATGTTTTAATGCTGAAAATTTTTTATGATTTTTTTCTTTCCTTTTTTTTTTTTTTTTTTTTTTTTTTTTCAATTAGCATTTCGTCTCACCAACGTCAAACCAACTCTTGCGATTTGTTTATATTTCTACCACTCATTTGCTTATGTAAATTGCTTTTTCAGGAAGTTCTTTCAAATGTCAATTATACTTTTGACATGGAAATTCAGAAGCGTCGAGAATTGAAAGCCTCAGAAGTTGCTCTCCAGTTTCTTGAAAATACTCATTGAAAACTGAAAAAAAAATTCATTACATTTAAAGAAATTACTTTCTGCTTTTGTTTTTAACAAAAAGCAGAAAACATTAAATGAAAAAAATATATTAGAAAGAATCCATTAAGTGTAAGACCAAGCATACACAGAGTCAGTTTATCAGAACGTGCCACTTGCAATGAACCCTTTCGTCTAAAAAGTAACACTGAAAATCAAAGTAACTATATAACAGATATACGGTATTCCTGTGACATGTTTTAGCCGTATAAATACATAGGATTATTATTAAGTTATGAAAATATTTTCCATATCTTTCTATGGTATTATGCCACTATTCAGCAAGTTTTTTTTTTCTTGAAATTACCGAACAAATGAGAAATACTCCACTGCGTAAAGCAATTGTCTAAAAAGGATACTTGGATCTATGGACTTTACAACATATAACACGATTTAGGCTTATTTAATGTCAAAATCAGTCTTTTATTATACTTATGTATACAGGCAAACATTGGTCTGGTTTTTATATTTGAGGTATACATTGATTGCTTTTATACTTGAGTTCATAAGTCAACATTGGTTAGCCTTATACTTGAATTCTTACATAAAATGTGGTCACTCATACCTGAGGCTCATCTGTCAAGGTTTCTAAAAGGAATATATTTGAAGAATATACTGCTAAATGGAAGAATCTTCGACCTAAGCTCGATTTTCATTTGCTCTGCTCTTTTTCAAATGTTTTCCATGATAAATTTAGTAAGGTTAATTTACCGAAATAAAAGAAAGGATAAAATCCGGTATCATGGAATTCTTTGAAATAATTCTATTCTGTTAGCTTTGGGTAACTTACCAAGTGTATAAGAATAGGCAGAAGAATAATAACTGATCATGTCGATATACATATCGATATCTAATGATATTTTCATCAGCTCCAAAATTTAATTATCAGATGAAATACAGCGTGGCTAAAGTTTTGGCCTGTAGATCGAATGCTATGTGGGACATCCTTCTAGGAACAGAGACGTGAAGAAAAAGGAGGGCCTGGAGAATCTGATACTCACGGGACGAATAGAAGGAAAAAGAGACAAGGGGAAAACAGAACACGACATACGTGGCGGGCTTGGGCAGGTGGCTGGTGGAGCGTGGTCTGGGAGAGTTGGCAGAAACACAAAACCTGTTGAGAGCCACAAGGGATAGAGGGAAGTAGATGACCATGTTCGCCTACGTCCTGAAAGGACACGGCACATAAAAAGATTTTCCTAATGTTGAGACTTAACAGCGACATCAGATATTTTAATATTAGCACAAATGCTGACATGTAATAAAAAAATTCACAATGTCATAATGTCTACGGATACATTTAATTTACAATTTTTACCCTCAGTCGTTTGGCGATCTCTATCGTATTCATTGTATCATCCATTAGAAGAGTCTACCCCAGTGAGCGAAATAAAGGGTTCAGTTCGACATGAAGAAGGCAGGAGCGTACAACGAAACGTTGTGATAAACATGGCGACAAAGATGAGGACAATAGTCTGAATAATGTAAATAGTGTACATCATAATTCATCTCAGAAATATAGACAGAAACACAAGATATAATTTTCAGTGTTGAAGGAGCCTCTACAGTCATCGGGTCTTAGTTCCATAGGGCACCTTTGGGATATAGTTGAAACGAAGAATCGACTCCTGAAAGTGCAGTCAACCTTTACAATAGAATTGCGAGATGACATAACAGCATGGGCCCAAATTTCAAAAGAGTCGATTTCATGCTAAGAATAACTGATGCTGTTCTAAATTCTGAGGTGTGACCAACCCGATACTCGAAAATATAACCAATGATGTTACGGGTGAATGTATTAGCTAATTAAAAATAGGGTACTTATTTCCTGATGAAAACTTTTGGGCATATGCAGATGGTTCGCTATTATACACGGATATCCGCAATAAACTTATCTTCCGCGGATAAAGAAGTTTTAATGTATATTAAAACAAAAGCATTTTTTTCTCTGGAGCAATGACGTGTCATCTTACTATCAAAAATATTTATAATGATATTTAAAGCGGCCATTTTATTTTTCTGTTCCTTCCTCAAAATAATTTATGAATGCCATATTTCCTCGTATCTCTGCAAACACATTTATGAGCATTTATTTTGTCTTTTCTAAGATCTAAAAGCAAATTATTGGTGGAATATCTTAATTTAATTTTATTGCTTGCTACGCTGTGATTAATTCATCTTTTGTCGGCAAAAAACATAAATGTAAATTTAACCTCTAATTCATTTTAAACTCGCAACTCATCAAAGCAAAAAAAGTCATGAAGGAATAACTTTTGCGTGATAAAAGTTTTTTTTTTTAACAGACTCACTTATAATATATTTCTCAGAACATACCTTAAGCATTAAACATTAATATTTTAAAACTGGAATACATTTGTCACACCAGTTTTGTTCTGGATGACAAAATTTCATCGTGTTATTTTACAAAAAGAAAGTAAATTTTTGAATTATGAATTATTGGCACTACTTAGAGAATAGTCCACTTGTAAAAAAAATAGAGATTTTTAAAAATTAATTTTTATAAGCAAGCATTCTTTGAAACTTCCTTAGGCCGAGACGTTTGTCAGAAACATATTATTTGATTGATTTGTCTTTTGTAGGTCATTTACAGGCAGAAAATATTTTAGATGGACTTCAATGAGAATGCTTCCCTCAAGAAATTCAAATTCTTAAGACTATTACGTTCTCTACTCCAAGTAGTACTGCCGAATAAGGGATCGCCTAAAAGATACAATATTGTCAATAATCTGAGAAGCAACAGTTTCGTCAGGTCTAAAAATAGAAGCGGCTCACCCCACACTAAATTTAGGGATAAAAAATAAATTTCACCTAGCAATTTAGAACTTATCAAGACATTAGTTTTCATCAACTCAAACCTCATTTTGTGAAGAATGTTTTTTAGTAGCTCCATGCAAGACGAAGCAACCATAACTTTCTGTAGCGTAGATGTAGCCTTTCAAGCGTAGCCTAGATGTAGCACAAGGCCGAAAGTATGGGGAACCCAGTGAGGATCGAACTCACTACCCAGTCGTAATTTTTCTAGCGAGACAAGCTTGCTAACCATTACACCCAATCGAGGTGCCCAAATAACTTTCTGTATATAAAAATTTTCACTTTAATATATATATATATATATATATAATAATAATTTATTATATATATATATATAATTAAACCTAAAGAGCCAGATAAACCTACCAAGGTTTCACCTACGCGGATCGTCAGGGAATACTCCCTAACGATCCGTGTAGGTGAAACCTACAATAGGTTTATCTGACTCTTTAGGTTTGCTCTACTTAGCGTATTGAGCACTTTACTTAGTTATTTTACTTACTCGTATCGGGTTTTTATCTTTGGATTCTGAACTTGGATGCTAGACGATTGTCTTCGGCTGACGTACATGTTCTCTGTTCTTTCTTTTTTGTAACTTTTTTCCCCTTGCATATTGGTCTGTTTATTTACCTATCAAAGTAGCCAGGGTTTTCCGGACGAGTATTTCTTATATTTATAAAATTAGTACTATTATATATATATATATATATATAAAGAACAGCAAGATATATAATCCGGTGTTCTTATAGATATTTTTATTTTTAAAAAATAGTGCTCAATGTTACAGAGCATTAATTCGCTTGAGGATGAAATGGAACTAATGTCTTTAATTTAATCACAAAATTAAATTCGTGGCTTTTAGCTTCTATTTTTGAAACATGGTTAGAACTGTGTAGCGAAAAAAAACATATTTTAAATCAATTAATATATATATATATATATATTATAAATTAATTGATTTAAAAATATATATATATATATATATATATATAAATTATAAATTTAATATATATATATATATATATATATATATATATATATATATATATATATATATATATAGTACAGCAAGTGACAATATTTAGGAAACTTATACTTAACATTAGGAAGAGTCAGATGACATTTTAGGGCGTATAATTAGAAAGGAAAGCTTGAAAAATCTGATACTCAGAGGACAGCAAGAGGAAAACAACGCATAACATACTTAGTGTGCTTCAATAAATGGATAACGAAGCGAAGTTTAGGAGAAATAACAAAATAGACAGAATTTATAAAGAGATACAAAGGACAAGAAATTGTAGAGAGCCATGATCGTTTATGTCCTGAGGGAACACTGCAGTTAAAGTAGAAGATTAATCAATTTAAAATTAATTTGAATAAAAAACTGGACCCCCCCCCCCACCGCCACTTATTAATCTTATAAAATTTGGGTTTTGGTGCTTAATCTATAGTGATATGAAAAAGAAATTTGAATGCTTATTTCTGAACGCAATGACTGTTGTACAAATCCACCAAGTAAATTAATAATAAATGATACTAAACTACCGTTGTGTCACTGACGGTTCAGATTATAAAGCACTGAAGTTGATTTCAACGTTCCATTGAAATGAAATTTAATTTTATTATAATTCACTTAAATATTTCAATTACTTGCGTCATCATTGGTCTGGTTTACAAGTTCCTGTTTAACGTTTTACTGATTGTTTACAGCATTTAATGAGAATAGAACTTCCGGGATAAACTTGAAATTTAAATCAGATTAACTTAAAAATATTTTTTTTTCAATATGCCAAAAAATATTTTTAAATCACATCCACATGAAAATATTTTTTTGAATATGCGAAAACATTTTTTAAGTATTTAAAATATTGTTTGTTTAAAGAAAGCTGAAATATAAATTATTGTGCAAACAACCGGACAAAACAGCAAATCGGGATCTCTTTGTGTCTCTCTTTAACTTAAAAATATTTTAATAAAAAAAATTGTCTTTTTGAAGAAAGTTATAATAAAAATACTTACTTGTGTTTTTAAATCTTAGTCACTTAAATCAGATTAACTTAAATCATTATCCGCCGGCCAGCCGGCCGGCCGGACGACGCTCCACGCAAGCACGAACGCAATCACAGTGTTTTAGTATTATATAGATATAATAAACAATAAATAATACATATTAATAAATAATAACAAATAAATAATAACTAGTAATTGTTATGGGACCTTACCCATAATAACATAATGAACTATTCCATACGTAATAAATACTGCGCCTCAAGAGGAAGCAGGGAGTTCAGTCTGAAGTCTGGAGTGAAGTCCGTCAGGAGTTTGTCAGTCAGTCAGAACGAGTCATTCAGTCGAGTCAGAGGCAGTCCGAAACAGAGTCGTATTCAGACAAGTACTACTAAACCTGATTGTTCGTACTAACACTTTCTACCTCTCTGTATATATTGATGTTTGCAATATATCTGTGTTATTCCATATACGTGTTCGAGTTCTTCTTATTGGTTCTACCATGGACTATCACCGTGGTACAAGGAACCGGACCATAACAGTAATTAATAATGAATGACTAATAAATACTAATAATAAATAATAATTAATAAATAATAAAGAAATATAAATTAGAGTGGTTTGTCTAAAATTATACATTTTAGACAAACCACTCTAATTTAAAGTAAAGTCAGCCGAAACCACGCGTTATGAATAATCATTCCGTTCCCAATGTCTGCCCATTTAATTCATGTCTATTCACTGAATCTAATAATCGTGAAAAAATGCGAATTCCTACTTTAAAATCCTCTAAAGTATACAAACAAGACAAAGCACAATTCCGTCATACAGGCCCGTTTTCCTTAGGATTTCATCATTGAAGCTGAAGCAAAACTAAACACTATAATATATCTGCCTGTATAAAGCTAAAGAAAAATAAATCAGTAAAGAACCCTTCCAATAAAAAAAAATAATAATAAATAGAAAAGCAAAAAGACGATTGGCTTTCTTCTAAGCATATTAGATAAGAAAATCGTCTTTTGCTTTTATTTTACTCGATTCTGATCGTTGCTGCGCCGTACCTGGCGGATAAGGTCCGGTCCATATCTTTTCTGGCACGAAGGACCTTCAATATTGATCGTATCGCCGTCGAGGGTGAGGAAGGAGCAGCTGGTACAGTGAAAAGATTCTTTTCGTTTATCTAAATTGACTTTTGCTTTAAAGAATAAGTCTCTTCGATGGTTGGGCCTGCAAATAAACCACTTCAACTCGATACATACATACGCCCAATTGATATCACATCATTTTTCGCACAATTCCTACTTTGGGGTCAGAAATACATCAATGGTATTTAATGATCCTTATTCGTTTTTCTTTTTCACCTTACAGCTATAGAGTATTGACAAATGCAACACTTACTCGGATGCCCAACATCCAAGAGAAGTTTTATTCAGTGCTACAACTTCAAATCTTTTCTTAGGATAATATGTATTCTTCTCATTTTCGTGTGTCAAAAAAAAAAACAAAAGGTTTTTGGCAAACATGGAGTTTCGTGTCCGCAAAAAAACAAAAACCGGGGTGTCAAAAGAACTACTTTTTTCGCATAACACCGGTTTTATTTTAACTACTCCTCGGCAATGTTTATTGTTTTAAGATTCGATGATTAGAATTGTACTAAAACCTAAACGTAGTATGAAAGTGAATTTATACATTTTTTTTTTAAGCGTTTCACCCCAAGCAAGGCGAGAAGCCACTAGGACGCAAGGGGTTACAGAAAATTTGGAGCAAGAACAGATAGGAGTAATAGAAGAAAGGATGAGGAGAAGGATAGTGGATAGATCAAGGCAACTGGAGATGTCGATTGACATTACATTTGAATAGCTGGAGATTATAGCTCTCAGGGAAACTGGAATAGGGAAGGGAGTTCCACAGGCGAGAGGTGCAAGACATGAAGCTATTGGAGTAGAAGAGACGTCTACATTTAGGAGTTTCGACAGTGAAAGGGTGAGAGCGGGATGCCAGCCTCGTAGGGCGCTTGAATTCATGAAGTCTGGGAACCATCGAATGCAGTTCCTCGGAGCAATTGCCATGAAAGTATTTGTAAAACAGACAGAGAGAGGTAACGGCGCGTCTGTGAGAGAGTGACTGTAGACGAGTTGCCAGATCAGCGCTAATTATATTGCATATCCGCCTCTGGAGCCTATCAAGAACCCCGGGGCAAACAGAAGGGGCTCCAGACCACATATGGCAGCAATACTCCATGCAAGGGCGAATTGTTGATTTGTAGATCTGGAGGATCGATTCCGGGGAGAAAAATTTCCTGGGGCGGCACAGGGAGCCAACTTTCCTTGTGGACGAAGCAAATGACTCAATGTATTTGTTCCATCTCAGCTCGTGTGACCGAGCAGCTCTCGAGAAGTTTAGCGCCAAACATTCTAATGGAGGGCAGAGAATGCTCTCTGTGGTGATTAATAGAGAACAGCTTTGTTTTTGAGGCATTAAAGTTGACCAGCCAATTCCTGCCCCAGTTCACAACCGATTGGAGGTCCTTTTCGAGACGCACGGCCAGGTTAGTTTTGTCAGTGACACTAGATTTGTTTTTGAGGCAGGAATAAATTGTGGTGCCATCCGCGTAGATGCCAACTTGGGAATTTGTTCTTGAGAATGTACAACAAAACTATTAAATACTATTTATTCATTAAATTGTTTATTTAGAAGAAGAATTTTATATTTACAACATTCTAAAAACTAATACAATTGTATTAAGATTAATGCAATGCAATATTTATCATTTTACCAATTTATAAGAAATAAATATGAAACCAATTTTTTATTTATAAATTTATAAACATTTACTAAATTATTAAAATATGTGAACCAACTATCAGTTTGTAAATCCTTATTATTTACCACTAGCGGCATGACCCGGCGTTGCCCGTGCTTGATTAAAAAATCGTACGAGTCACACCGCAATCGCTATCACTTGACTTAAAATATTTTTGCCCTTCCTTGCCTTTAAAGGAGTGCCCTTTGCCGTGCTGATGTTGCTACATGCCTTACTTCTTGCCTATCTCACACTGCGAATTTTTTCTAAGCTCTATACTAAACATTAAATCTGTTACAAAAAAAAATAAACAAAATGAACACAAAACGATCAGCTTTAAAAAAGGACTCTTAACTGGAAAAACTGAATGAAAAAAGAATGTTAACAACAAATACTTTTTCACACCCAACCCAGTTCTGCGGAATCAGAATCAACGTTGAGTTTAAGCAAGCGAATGAGCCAATTGGAGTAAAGTGCCATGCAGATTTAAATTTTTCCCACTCGTGACGAATGCAGCTATCGATTTTTTTGCATGCTAGCTTGCTAGTTAATATTTGTGTCAGTCAGCTGTTGGCTCTCACGTTGGCCAATAGAATCTTTCTGCCTATTCGTGGCAATCAGCTATTGGCTCTCACTCTGGCCAGTACAAAATGACCTTAAACTACATGAAAACTGCCGTAGAAGCATGAAAAATAGATTATTTCTACTATCGATGGGAGTTGGGAAATGCAAAGTCGGTCTTGGCCTTTCCGCTAACTTGGAGCATGTGCATGTAAATTTTGGTGCAAATCCGTCAAAAATTGCGGCCGTCCATTCGTTACACACACACACACACAATTCCAATAAATAATATAATAAATAAATAGTGTTTATTAATTTTGTTTTCAATTTCAAGAACAAAAATGAATTCACTTTCATATATTTAGGTTTTATTACAATTCTAATCATCGCTTTTTAAAGCAATAAACATTGCCGAAGTGTAAAGGTAGCTCAAATAAAAACTGTGTCATGTGAAAAACTGTCCTTTTGATACTCTGGTTTTTTTGAGTGCACGAGGATCCATGTTTGCCAAATTTTAGTGAAATTTAATAGCATTTATCGAGTAACGAGGAAGTTTGAAAGGAAATAGAAACAAAAAGGACATGTATACTTCGAATCAGAAATAGACATTCGAGATTTATCTGACCCATAACGAAGAAAGAAGGCTTGGAGAATTTGACAGTCACGGGACATATTGAAAGTGAGATGGACAGACGTAAACATCAACATACCTAACAAGTCTGTGTAAATAGTAGAAAAAGAAGTTGGTGGCATGTCTTTCAAGCTGCAAAGGATAGAAGGTTGTGGAGAGGTAAAAAGAAGATAGGTCTACCACTAGAAAAATTGGTTCATTACCAACTCATGCCAGATACTTTTTCTTGTCAGAACCCATCTTGTTGCCATATCTGGTCTGGTGATCCTACTATATATTTCGAGATTTTTAACTGATATGTCCCAGAAAAGCATATATTTGTTCGAAGTACCTAAGTGGTTTTGGCTACTGTAACCGGGTAAGACAATCTAGCAGGTAACCGTAATGGACTGGTCCTCGTCGTAGTGGTAGGCAATAGGCGTAGTCAATAAGCGTAGGCAATGGCGTAGACAATTAGGCGTAGTCCCTGTACCTCCACATCAGTCTGTATTTATGGCTGACACCAGCCAATCATTTTACTGTGATGGGGAACCCAGGTGTATGCATATTCATTACATCATTAACAAAACCCAAAAAAGGATCTGTAATGTAATCGATCTTGATCAGGCATCTCGATTTGAGTCATTTTCTAGCCGCTATAGCGTATGTTCCCAAAATTTTCATGGAAAGTGTTGTGATGAGCTCTCCTCCTTGGTGCTTCGACTGTATGAATTTAAACGTGCTACTAGATTGGCAAATAGGTCTCATCGTTTTACTGCTGAATTAGCTAGTTGCAACCGTCAGGTCTATTTTAATAGTTTCTTTTCTCGTTCTTCTCGTCTATGGGACTACCTACCGATTTCCCTGCTTCCTTACCAACTACGTTCTTTAAAAATGTAAATACAACACCAATTACTATCTTCTGACTTCCCGAATTCCGTTCTTTTATTGTCCTATCTCCACACTTTTCATTCTCTTTCACTTCCAGTAACCACTTGCATCATAGTGGGATTATTACCATGCGATGAAATGATTTAAAAAAAGAATTAAATGAATGAATAAGTTTTCTTTGAATAGTTTTGTAATCAGAATAATATGTCATATATGTAGTAATACATATGTAATATATATTACATATATTTTGTAATATGTAAAATTGTAATATATAATGTAATATATATAGTAATATATATGTAATATATATATATATATATATATATAGTCAACTATGATTCAGAACAAAAGAGAGAGATGACAATTACAAAGAAACTATTTTCAGAAGGCAGAATGGCGTCTGATATGAAAGAACATACGAAAAAATTCACCCATTTTCATTTGTCAACAGTTTCTGTATGTTTATGGAGATCAAACAGTGGATGTGAATACAATTAGACATTGAGTAATGCGCTTTAGTTGTGGCTACATCGATGTGTGCAACTAGTCATGTTTCGTTCGTCCCAGCAAGCAGTCAACCTGCGTAATGAAAAGTTCCCCGATCAGTTCATCAGGTATGGTATTGACAATGTGAGAAAAAATAGTATTTTGTCACAGAAAACTTGCTCTATCCTACAGTGTTATTGTGCTCATCGTATCTCTTGCTTCCGTGTAAATAAATAGGTGACATTACTTTCTAAGCGTACTTAGATATATATATAATGGTGGACAAGTAAGAGGACCCGACAACCTCATGCAGTTTTTAGGTTTGTGTCGTAATACTTCAGTCCCGCTAGTGACCTGCACAAGTACACATATTGTGCAACAGTGATGATCTGGGGATATAGCAACAGGAATATTTCCTGACGCTTTTCGTCCGTTATATATATATATATATATATATATATATATATATATATATATATACTACTGACAACAATAGAACCTGCATCCCCTTTTTTCTATCATGGAACCCAAATTGTGCCTTTACCAATTCGGCTATTGACATCAGCCTTACGTGCCTGTCTAACAAAAGTATGTTTCTCGAGACGTATGAGAATCTATATCAGATAGCTTCAGTTTTGTATCTAAAACGTTAATTTTTTTTTTTCTGGTGCGATATTATTTCTTATTACTATAAATGTTGCATTAAATGCCACCCAGTGACTGATTGGTGGCTTAAGCCACCAATCAGTCACTGGGTGGCATACCACTAGCGTCTACCGCTGTCGGACCGCCAGCGTGTTCGTCTCGGCATTGTTACCACTTTCGGACCGCTAGTGGTCCACCGTTGTCCCGCAGGTGGACTGCCGGTGAATGCCACCAGAGGACCGCTGACATTGCCATCAGATGCCCGCCAACGAGGCACTTGCGTTTTGCGTGTAGGGACGTTCTTGCATTGCTCTCCCTGAATTTTTAAATTTTATTAAACAGTGATATTATATGTATGTGAGGAGGACGTTCACCCTGTAAACTCTCCTGTTGAAGCATAGGGCTGCAGTCTCGGCATGCTAGATGT
Source organism: Acanthosepion pharaonis (assembly GCA_903632075.3). Classification (NCBI taxonomy): domain Eukaryota; kingdom Metazoa; phylum Mollusca; class Cephalopoda; order Sepiida; family Sepiidae; genus Acanthosepion; species Acanthosepion pharaonis. The sequence continues at coordinate 5,421,612 of CAHIKZ030000058.1, forward strand.
TGCTTTTGTACGTTTTTACAGATGAATATTGCTCAGTTGTAAATGGTTTTTAATTCGAAAATTGTCCTTCTCCTACACTGGTTGCCAGCCAAAGCTTGAGAGTACAGTCTGCTCTTCTACTAACTCCCTACACTCAAGCCACCAATTTGCCGTTAGGCAGCATGCTACTAGCGTTTACCGATGGTGGCCCGCTGTCAGAACGCCGGCCTTTTCGTCACGACAATGTTACACGGGCGTACAGCTAGAGGGCCACCGGTGGCTGCCACTACCGCTGGGGGGGGGCACCGGTGGCCCGCCAACGTGCCACTAGCGGTTTGCACGTAGGGAACCGTATACTGGGCTAGGTAGGTGGTGGGTGCTTGCAAAAGAGGTGGATTTGTATCTTTCCAAGTGTATTTATGTGAAAGGGGTCGCAATTCCAATAATAAAAAGATTTAAAATGAAGTGACACTCCATTTATTCTTTTATCAAATATTTCACTTTTCCCCATTTTCTTTTAAATACTGTAGTCTTATAGCACTAACCACTACGCGCATATATATATATATATATATATATATATATATATAACGAGATCATAGTAACGTCTGATACAGGGGTTTCAAAACAAGCGCGCCGTGGGTCGCGTGTTGTCCCGCGGATAATTTTTTTACGGTCTGCGAGGAAGCATTTTTGTAAACAATATTTTCCTCAAAATTTAATAACTGTGTTACTCGCCCCTTCTAAGCTTTTGCGTGAGCAGTATTGTACTAGACCCAACCCAGCAAGTGCCTGCAGACAGTCAATCAATTTTAAGGTCAGTGAGGTCTGTTCTACTTCCTCTCCAGGGAAGGGAAGCGAAGTTGATTTTGATGATGAAGGACGTGTCCGGAATTAACTGATGAGGGTCATGTTTTTTTTTTTCATAATCGATTATTATACTTTCTTTTTTCTTTTTTAAATTGCTTTTTTAAAGATGTACTTAAAAAAAAAACACTAACGGCTGGTTGATTGAATTATTCGTTTTCTACAGCTTATCAACATTTTCATGTTATTTAAAGTTTAATCCATAGCTTGGGGAAAAGAGGTCGGTTTATACCAATCCCGCGGATATTTGCGCGTAAGTGAATATAACAAACACAAGTGGAATTGAAACTCGTCCCTCCAGTTAACAATTCTGGACCATAATCCGTTAAACCACACTTACAGTAACCCATCAAGGTACTAGCCGCGCTCGACGTTGCTTAACTTCGGTGATTGTACGGGAACAGGTGTTTCAGTGTGATCTGCGAAACATAAGATAAAAATAAGTTTTCAATATTACCTCGTATATTTACCATTCCTTTCTTTTTTTCTTCTTTACTTTCTTCTTGCAGGATTCCACATTTAAATTATATATATATATATATATATATATATATATATATATATATATATATATATTAAAGACATTTTTATATTTAACGTTCTTTTTTATAGATACAAGTATTTAAGTAAATGCTCTGTTTATAATAAACAGTATTAAATAACATTTACCGGCCTGAATGTCCGAGAAATTTTCATAGAATTAAATACTTGTATCTATAAAAAGAACGTTAAACATAAAAATGTCTTTAATAAATAAATTGTCGGACTTTGTCCATTTCTTAATATATATATATATATATATATATATATATATATATATATATATATGACACTATTTAAGATGCTGGAAATTAATAAGGGTTTTGAATACCATATAAAAACAAGATCTTGATAAATAAACTACCATGAAAAGGGTTAAATGGCTATCAAGAACGATAGACTGATAACAATTCGTTCTCAGAGAATCGAAAATTCTAAAACGAACCAAGTGGCCGGCTAAGAAAAATATTTAATTTGTACGACGGGTAAGGTGTTGACAATTGAGAGATAACGCCGCCATGAGCGTGTCCGTGGGATCGACATGAGGAGAATTGGATAAAATTTTAAATACCAGTTAGGGGTAAAAATGTCATTTAAGAAATGTTTCTAAAGTGAACCAAAAGATATGAAAGCCAGGTGTCCAGTATCTGATTTCACACGGAAAGGAAATTTAAAACTGACTTGGCAATTTTTTTCTGCAGAGATGTCAGGATTGAAAGCAATAACTACCTGGATTAATTTAAAAAAAGAAAGAAAAAAATCACACGGCGATATCTTGACATTCGGCCCAACGATTGTCACCATAATGTAAGTTGCAAGATTTTGCCTGGGAACGTTTCTCTGGGTCGAGGACGAGAAATCCAATTGTTTATTCAACTTTCAGACAAGGAAAAAGAAATCAACACTGGTGTCAATTCACTTATGAGGTGATAGTATTTTGAACAATATTTTTGTTTTTAAGTTAGTCTTCACTGAATGGTGGAGGTAACAGGCGCAGAAGAGCGATCAAGGAAGGAGGAGGAGCTGCCTGAACCCACTAAAGGGAAGCAGGCATAGACGAGACACCAAGGAAGGTGAAGGAGCTGCCCACACACATTGGGGAGCATTAATGAGAGATGCTAACAGGAAGAAGCCGTGGGCGGAATAATGCCTAAAGCCATTACCCGAAAAAAGGGTGAGGGACTTCCAAATTGAGAAATAATTAATTTTTCAGGACCAAAAACAATGAAGATGACACGTGGAGAAAATACCAATTCCCCAACTGCATCATTGCACCAGAATTCAGAGAAACAAAAGAGAGACGGGAGAGAGATCCCCCCGAAATTCCGTTCCAGTCGCAGAGTGCTAGACAATGCACGTGACTATCTTCCGACGCGAACCTTCCACATCAGCCTTGAGCCAAACTTACCAAATCAGCTAAACAAACTTCGCTAACTTCGCAAGCCAAAGCTTACCAGCCTAACCAAGTGTTGCATCCGATTTAGGAAAGGGTTAGGTCGACAAACACCTGTATGCTAACACCTTAGACCAAACAACTATTAACAAACCATTGTACGAAGTACTCGATATAAAAATAATAAATAATTTTATATAATTTCGACTGTTGTTTTTCACCTATTTTACTTTACGGCTTCGCTCTGCTTGGACTAGGCCAACACGAAGATACCTGCGAGGAGTCGATCTTGGCCTGCTTATGATCAAGCAATCACAACGTGGGATAAGGCAGGTCAGGATCGAAGAGATCACTCCATCAAACAGCCGCGGTACTGGACGTCTTATATAGGCAGCATATCTTCATTCCAACATGTTTGATTGAATAATATAGACATATTTTGCCTACTTACAGTGTAACCCGGATATAAGAGAGTTGTCGGGACCGGAGAAGAAGTCTCTTATATCCGGGTTTCTCTTATATCCGGGTTTGATCTATTTTGTTTAGGTAAGTATGGGCTCTAATTTGGGACCAGAGAAAATCTCTCTTATATCCGGATTTCTCTTATATCCGTGTCTCTTATATCCGGGTTACACTGTATTTTATACTGATCCTTTCCAGTTGCCTAATTTCTTGATATTAAGATGAAAATCACCAAGGAAGGCACCGTAGATTTCTATAACTCAAGTACTTTCGACCTTTCCTAAGATCAGCTTCAGGAGTAAATTACAAAGACAAACTCATTGTAACTGCGGAAAATCAGCATTTTGCATATATATATATATATATATAGTCGTTTTTACTGTATTTTACTTTTATTTATTTATTTTTATTTTTTTTATGGTTCGTTAAAGCCAATGAAAATAACACATACGAACCTTCAAAGGCAAGGAGGAAGGAAAGCGTTTTTTATTTCATGCTATTTCTTATTGGACTTGTTTTCTCTTACTTCTTCATTATTTATTTTCACTATGGCGAAAATGTGTTTTCGCATAACCATTATTCCCCCGTTACCCCAGCATCTGGAATAATTGCATAATATTGTAACGTCAAAGAGGTAGAATTTGATAGATTGTCCCCCTTTTTCGTCCTTTATTACCGGTTAGAAATCTCCTGTGTTTTGACTTCCCATTGACTTTATTTTTCGGTTTCCTTTTTCATTCTCCCCTACTACCTGACTTTATACAAAGCATGTTTGATCACGAATTTCTCACTAATATTTTTTTTATTTTACCCCCCCCACACCCGATCTCGTTTCGTTTCGTTTCAAAAAAAAAACATATATTTAATTTTATAATTAATAGATTAGGGTTTTTACTCGTCAACATGTTTTAAACGTGTCATTAAGATTTTTATTAGCATCCTCAGTTTAATTCGCTGTATTTATTCATTTTAATCGCATAAACGAGATTATTATCGTTTTTTTTTTCCTTTTACTCGTCTATATGTTTTAAACGTTTCATTATGACATATATATATATATATATATATTTTTTTTTTTTTTAAGCCCTCTTGGGTTAACTCGCTCAATTGTTTATTTCCATTTCATTCTTTTGTTTTTGTTTTTTTTTCGTCAACATGTCTTAGATGTCTTATGTAATTTATAAGATCTCTCGGTTTTAACTCACTGTAATTTATTTATTTCTTATACATATATTATTATTCGTAAAAGTTTTAAAACGGTTTTATTTATAAGCACTTTCGGCTTGATTCGCTGTATTCTATTTATTAATTTCAATGGTTGTATTTTCTTATCTCTGTATATAGTAAGTATTGCTGGTGAAATGAAACGTGGGGAAGTGGGTAAACAACGGAAAATCATAATTACCTTCTAAGCACCCGATGAGGGGTGTCCACCAAAAAAAAAAAGGAAAGTAAAAAATTACCCGTAAACGGCTTAAATAGATCTCGCACCGTTGTGATTGGTTGTTGGTCAATCTCCAATCAAATGTGAGATTACGGGGTATTCTTATAAAAGTCAGCACAAACAAGCATTATTCTTAGAGGGCGTTTCAGAGTCTGATCAGCTCTGAAAGGGTCGATTTGGTGAGGTCAGTATGATGTTTGAAAGACCCGAAACTGTCCAATGATCCTTTTCTAGAACATCACTGACGACGCCCTCTAGCGCTAAAGGAGCGTATATCCAAAGCAATATATATATATATATATAAAGTTGTTATGTTTGAAATCGCAACCTTTCTTCTCTACAGTTTTCATTTTGACTTCCTTAAACAAATTGTCGATTTGATCAGATATCGGTTTTTGAACTTTGATCCTATTTAATTTTGATAAAATTATTTGAATGTCTAATTGGAAAAAGTCTGATAACTTCTTTAAGCGGTAAAGATACCAAAATAGGATATTGCCGTTTTGGCCGGCATCGAAAAATATTAAGTGTTTTTTTTTTTTTTGTATCAAAAGGACAAATGCTGACTCTCTCTCTCTCTCTCTCTCTCACACACACACTCTCTTTCGCCCTCTCTTTCTCCCTCTTTTTCCCTCTCTCCTTCTTTCTCTTCCCCTTTCCACCTCTCTCTCTCTTTCCCTCTTCCCCCTCTTTCTCTATCACTCTCTAACTCTCTGCCTGCATACATACATACACGCATATATATATATATATATATATATATATATATAAGGACCAGTGCATTCTCCTCTTTTGCAACGTTAAGGGTAAGAATTAATTTTGTGAAGTCAGTTTTAATATCCGGAATCAAATGTGTTCACCCTGAGTGTAGCATTTTTAAGGGAAAACCGATTAATGCTTTTTTTTATGAGGTTAGTCCAAGTTGTACTCCTTCTGCAGACAGTAGAAGCACCTAACTTCAAGAAATGTATGTAATGGACGAAATTGAACGAAACCAGAAGCAAAAATCAACAAGAAAAGAAGAAAAATGTTCTTTCTAAATCACGTTAAAATAATTAATAAGAGTTGTAGTCAAAACATTCGCAACCTCCACTTTTTTATGGAAAGAATTTGATTCTCTTCACATTTGTAAGTTTATTTACTTATTGTCTGCGGGATGATCTGATAAACGTATAAATTGCTTCGTGTTTTCTGGCATTTTTTATCGAACAACTTAAAGAATAATCTTATAAAAAACACTAAATAGTTTGGACCAACATTTACACTAACTCGTACTATTTTATGAGTTGTTTTTGTATTTCTCTATTACCTGCACATATATATATATATATATATATATATATATATATATATATATTTATATAAAAATTAATGTAATTATATATATATACATACATATGTATATATAAATCCACTACTTCTATTCCATATACATATATATATCTATATATATATATATATTAATCCATTACTTCTTTTTCATATATATATATATATATATATATATATATATCCATTACTTTTACACACACATATATATATATATAAGTAAAAGTTTTTATATATATATATATATATATATATAATAGATTATATATATATATATATATATATATATATATATATATATATATATATATATATATGTATAAGTAAAGGATTTTATTTATTAATCTGACAAATTTTATCACTTTAAACGTTTTTTAGTGGATACTCGTATTTTAGTAGATGCCCCGACGTTAATGATCGCGGAATAGCCTTATAGAACCGCATCTTGAACTTACGATTTGCATCTGCTATTCCGCGACCGTTAACATCGCATAACAAATGTTTTACAATTTTTGGCTTTATTTCCACCAGAAATTAAAGCACACATTACATTATTAGAACGGCTCATGATAAGATATAATAGACTTGTCTGTTATATTTAATAATATATGTTTAAATCATATATATATATATAACCACCATTCAATTTTTACATTGAGCAAACATGTACCACACTAACTCGTAGGCGGACTTGTCATCTGCCGAAACTCAAGCGCAGATCGACTAGCACATTATATATATATATATATATATATACAAATCGACTAGCAACTACCAAAGTATATATATATATATATATTATAATTATTTTTTTAAAATTTGATTCCATGTCTACACAAAAAAAAACAGAAGCTAAAATCTTACAATTCAATTATAGAAATTAAATTAAAGTACCTAGTTCTGTTTCATTCTCAAGCGAATTTTGGAATAACTTATTTCGAAATTTACGGAGCTTTATAAGCACATACATTCATAATATTAGTTTCTAAGGATATGGAGAAACCCATCAAATGAAAATTGCCCAAATGGAGCATAAGAGCCATTCAATAAGTGTAGCTTAGTTTTAACACAGACTCAGAAACAAAGCATAGTATACCTGATGAGGATCGAAACCGCGACACGTGATTTATAAAGCTAGTTTACTAATCATTACAGCACTATTAAAATCCTCGGCTGGTATAAAAATTGGTGTGAAATAAAATTGATAATATACGTGTACTTCTCTTTAGTCTTCTATGTGCCGTGAAATCATGACTCTCCACAGCTTCCTGTTCTTCATAACTCTAAGCAATATTTGTCCCCTTGACATCTCTTCATATATGGAAAAATATTACATAGCAGTTTGGCATTCTTTACGTCGTTGCGAGGTTCTTCCAAACCTTTTTCTCACATCCATTTACACAAGCTAATTCTTCTTCCATGTGCCATTTCACTTCAAGGCTCTTGGGATCATGGATCTCCACAATTTCTTGTCCTTTGAAGTTCTTAATAATGTTGCCTTATTGCTATCTTTCTTAAACCCTGTTCTGCCATCCATTTGCACAAACTTATTCTTCTTCTTTCATGTGCCATTTCCCCTCAAGACATTGACGATCAAGGTTCACCACAATTCCCTGTCCTTTGTAGCTCTTAATACATTTAGCGTTTTTATAATCTCTCTCTTCTGTCATCCATTTGTACAAACTCGCTACTCAGAGGACAGATTGAAAGCAAAAGGATGCAAGGTTACTTGCCATAAATGCAGTATTCTGAATAAAGGCTTTTCGTAGGGCTTGAAGATACTGTCGGCGCAGAAATGAAATACCCAATTATTAAATCTACCGTTGTACCCGTGTTGTCAAAAATAACGGCAATTGTTAGGTTTTAATAGCGGGATGTAATGAAACAAATGTCTTGAAACAATGTATTGAGATTCAATAAAGCAGAGTTAAAGATTTCACAACTAAAATGAACCATTTAATAAATCCGTTCTCTTAATATCTTTTAGACGTTCAATGACATCTGTTATTCACTGATTACTCCTATTATTATATAAACCGTTTTTTATCAATATCTTTTCATGTTAAAAATTTTATATATTTACTATAACAGTGAATGGAAATATCTCATGACAAAGACAGCGACAACCAAGCCTATTTCAAGACCATGCTGAAACAAGAGGATCACTTAATAGACAAAGGTATCTGTGTGCTTCACATGAAAGGCTTGAACAAATAGGACAGCAATCTAAGAAACGTAGGATATGATTAATTAAACTGTTCATTTTGCTTGGGAATTAATTTTGCCTAAATACAATAATTTTATTTTTGTAGATTATTAAAACGACAAAGGGAGGTAATGATTCATGAATATACTAATTTGAGTTGCTTTACTTCCCTTTCAATTACAGATGGGACAAAAAATATATAAATAAATGCACATAGATAATTATTATATGGTTTACGATTTGAGGTAGGGAAATGTTTTTTTTATTTACCGTGTCCCTTTAGTACGTGAACAATTATGGCTCTCCACAACTTTATATCTTTTGTAACTCTAAATAATATCTGTCTTTTTACTGTCACCCCAATCTTTGTTCTACCTCCAAGACACGCTGTCTCATCTTATCTCTGTTACCTTAAATAATGTTATGTGTGAAATTCTCTTTTCATCATTAGTCATTAATGCCACGTAAATATTTTTTTTAAATATTTATCCGGCAAAGATTTTTCTGTTCTTAAAAAAATATTTACCTTTTCAAATGTTTTCAATAATTTTTCTTTATTCTTTAAATATTGTTACCGTTCTGATTATTTCTAATAATTTGTCTTTTTTTTTCGCAATATTTTTTCAAACATTTGTTTTAATTCACAAGTTTGTTCATTTTTTTTTTTTTATTAATTTGCCTTTTTCTGTTTTCTCGCTTTACTGTCTAATAATTCTCATTTTAGTCATCAAATTTTACTGTCTAGGAATTAGTCTTGTAAGCTTTATGATTGTTAAATTTTCCAAAACCTCTTTGCTCATTATGTTTTCCAGAAATTTCATCTCTCTCCTTTTGATTCTATGAATAAGTATCCTTTTTGTTGTCATTTTCCTTAAAACTTCCTCCTTGCTTACATGCAATGTTCATGGTATTCTCAACATTCTTCTGTAGAACCACATCTCTGTTGCCTCATGTCACCTCTTCATTTGCGAGGAAATTGTACAGCATTTATTGCCATATAGGAGGATTGCTGAGGAATAGTATTTGATAACTTGCGAATCAAACAAAATCACTCTGGAGGAATTTGTCTGCAGTGCCTGAAACTGGAGAAGAATTTTATCTGAATACGTCAGCAAAATCCGTGATAAAATATAAGCAAGGGAGTGGAATGAAAATATTGAAATCGTAAGCCAAGGGGGGCTACAAAGTTTTTTTGTTGTTGTTGTTGTTGCTTTTTTGTGGAGGTTGGGGGGTTGGGGTTGTTGTTTTTTGTTTTTTGTTGGGTTTTTTTTGCTGTTAAACGATTTCTATCTTGTGTTTTATTTTCTCTTTTTCTTTCTTTTCTTTGTTTTTTGTTTTTTTGTTTTTTGTTTTTTTTGGTTTGTTTTTTTGTGAAAGAAATAACTCCGAAAAACATCAATTCAAAACATTCTATTAACACGCAAAACTGGTGGATCATACTGATAATATCTCAACATTTATTTACATAATGATAGCAATATTATTAAAGAAAATGTCTCCTTCTGTCTCTATGAACACCCACAGGTAAAACAAACACAATTAACTGGAACCGGTGTGACACGTTATAATTATCAAGTACTTTTTCTTTTTGGGATTAACTTCATCATGTGTCTTAAAATGTCTGCAAAACAAAATATTTTGCTATAACATGTTTTTTATTTACCATTACATAATATGTCATATTTTTAGACACTAATTTCTCAATATTTTTTTTATTATTAGATTTTAAGAAAATTAGCATCCTGGTGCGTAGTCATTAGCCGAATTTTAATCTGAACGTTTCATTGTATAATGTTCGATCTATGTGATTAATATTCACCATTGAATTAAGTTCATTAACAAGGAAGGAGATTATGTTGAAAAATAAACATTTTTGTGTGGAAGATACTCTTTTTCTCATTAGTTGCCAGACTTAAAGATATTACCAAGTAAATATTTTTTTTAAATATTTACCTGGGAAAAATTTACGTATTAAAAATATTTACCTTTTCAAATGTTCTCAGTAAATTTTCTGTGCTTTTTAACATTGTTACCATTCTGTTTGTTTGTGGGGATGAGGGATTCCTGTTTTTTTTTTTCTAAAAGTTTGTTTTCGTTTTCACAATACCATTTTTACAAATGTTTATTTTAATTCTGGAGTTTGTTCGCTCTTTTATTTGTATTTTTTGCTTCCTTCCACCTTCCCGCTTTACTGTCTAATAATTATCATTTTATTCATTATTTTTCTGTCTAATTATTAATCCAGATTTTACATTTGTTTAACAATAATTTTTGCTATTTTTGTTTCTTTTAGTTTTCTTATTATAAAAATATGACTATAGTTTTAATAATATACGAATTAAATAAATTCAAAAATCAGACTTGATTTTTTTTTAATTATGCGCCACGAAGTTTGATTAAATAATCCATATCAAAATTATCTGATTTCCGTTTATTTTGTTTCTGTTTTTTTTTTCCCATAACACGGCAAAAACGGCACAAAGTAGTAAGATTTGTGTCAGCGCAAAACTTTTAAAATGCTCCATATTGAAAAAGAAAAGAAAATTCCATTCCGATTTGCAACTTATTGATATTACTGCATGGTATGCGTTCAGTCTGATTATCTACATTATTTTTTATAATGACATGTCCCTTTAAGACATAAACAATTATAGCTCTCCACATATATCTGCTTTTTTATTATTATTATTATTATTATCTGTGAATTACTATAACGTCTTCGGAAATATAATGAAATTATTTCCTGTTGCTTTTTTTACCAGTTTTGAATTGGTAGTTGTCATTCTCCGAGACATGCTTCTATCCAAGTCTCAAGACTCTAGTCAATATTTAACTAATAACTAAGTTGAGAGAAATTGAATTCATGCTTTGTCCAAGAGAATGACTGCGAGCCTAGACTGGAATTTGAATCCAGTACGATGATTCCATTTTCGGAGTCACTAACCATTATATTGCATTCACGTTGTTTATTTATTTATACGATTGACAGACGTTGATATTGGTCGAATATAAAGTGTCTATCATTTAAAAAGTGTCTATTAATTCAGTGAACTTATTCAATTAAACTAGAAACGAGGGTTGATCATTGTTTTCTTTCCTCCGAAAATCGAGATTCATTTGCCCGAACCTCTTCTTTTTACTTTTGTTTAATTTCAAACCCTTCACCTATACACACACACGCACCACTTTTTTTTTTATCTTTTTCACCTTCCACCATGAGCGTTTTTTTTTTTTAATGCAGGGACTTACACGGAACGTTTAATAGTATAGATTTACATTCCATGACTATAAAACTTTCAACTGATAGATCGACTCCTTTTCTGTCTTTTGAATAGAAGTAAATCCTTATCCCTTGTTTCCTATTAAGGACATGTTTTCCGGTTCCTTCTAAAGTCTTCTCGCTGTTTTTTGCGTCTAAGTGGCATTATCGCCTTGCTTGGGGCGAAATGATTAAAAAAAAAAGAAAGAAAAAGAAAAACTATCATAATGCGACTAGTGATGCTTCTCTTGACTCAGGTTGACTGAAGATTAATCAACATTCACCATAAACATCGGTAGTTCTTATTAGGAACGGAACGTGTCTTAACAAGAAATTAGCTATTCAATTTGCGATAACCTTTGAATAAACGAACACTATTTTCGAACATTGTTTTTAATCAAGCTAGTATGTGACGCCCGTGCGTGCTCAGTCATCCGACTTTAGAAGCAGCTAAGTCTAGCAACTCGCTTTAATAACTTAGTTTAGCTCGAATGCACAGGCGAAGTATAATTGTGAAACTGTTAAAAGGAAACCAATTTTTAACTGGCGATCGACTATTGACAAACATATACGCTCGATCACGTATTTGAAGAGTAGTAAAAAGACATACTGGTTGTGTGAGTCTCTGATAGCTTAATCAACATTTTTTTTTTATTATTTGTTCACTCAATACAAGGCACAAGAGCCATTCAAGATAGAGGGTTATTGAATAAAATTGTTGTGTGAATGTAAAAGGTAAGACGTGAACATCGTGTAAGTGTGCAGGATAGAGAACTGTTGACCCTATACTTGAAGAGGTTAAGATTGCATGCTCTAGGGAGTCATTCCCATAAAGAAGGGATTCTTGGGAAGTAGATGTAAGACGGAACTTCTTGCATAACAAAGGAAGCAAAAAGAATGAGGATCATTTCTCCCAGTGTAAGTGACATGGCGGGGTTTAGGATGGGAATTTTGAACTGCTGAGACTAATGAATGTAGTTCGTCAGAACATTTGCTATGGAAATAGCGACAGATTAGCTAGTGACTTGCAAGGTTTACTCTTTGAAAAACTGGTTGTATAGGGGGAAATGTGAAGATCGGAACTTCTGGAACTTATGTTTAATCTATGAAAAACGGGTTGTATTGGGGAAAATGTGAAGTTCTGGACTGCTGGAAATAATGAATGTAGCTCATCAGAACATTTGTCATGGAAATAGCGGTAAATTACCAAGAAACTTGCGAGGTTTAATCTGTGAACAACGGGTTGTATAAGGGAAAACATGAATGGCTGAACTGCTGGAACTAATTAATGTAGCTGGACAGAACATTTTCCATAGAAATAGCGATAGATTTGCTAGAGACTTGCGAGATTTAATCTGTGAAAAAACGGATTGTAGAGGATAAAATATGAAGGTCTGAACTGCTGGAAATAATGAATGTAGCTCGTCAGAACATTTGCCATGGAAATAGCGGTAAATTACCTAGAGAGTTGCGAGATTTAGTCTGTAAAAACCGAGTTGTAGAAGGGAAAATAGCGGAGAAAATTATATATGTATAGGTGTTGTGGATATCGTCTTTATCTTACCACAAGAGAAACATGTCTACAACTACTATTAATATATTTATATAATTTGAGTTTAAAATTGTGTGCGCACGAAAGAGGTTTTAAGAGTACACATATATATTTATTTATGCAAGCATATGTATATGTTTGTGAATTCATGCACAGATATACAGTGGGCTCTGATAAGTTTTTAGCCACCGTTTATTACAGCAATTTTGGCTTGTATAATAACATATTTTCTTTTCTTTTTTTCAGACAATACCGTGTTAGTATCAAGCTACCATAATCTATGAACGATAGTTGACTTATATTTTGCAATGAGGCAAATAATAGGATGGCATCAGTGTGGCAAGTCAAATAGAGAAATTGCTAGGTTTTTCCAGGTTAATCATCAAACGGTTAATAATATTGTCAAGAAATTTAATGAAGAAGGCCATTGTTGGGTGGAACAATGTTCAGGAAGACCAAGCATCGTGTCAGAGTGGACGAAAAGGGCGCTGAATAGGGAAGTCATCAGAAACCGTCGTCAGAGCGTCAAAGATGTCAACAGCATGGAAATATCGCCATATGCGGCGAGAAAGACTCTGAAAGAACTAGGCGATCAAAGAAGAGTTGCAAGAAAGAAGCCCTTGATTTCAGAGGTTAACAGGAACAGGCGTATGGACTGGGCGTGAGAATTCGATAGCAAAGATTTTTGGCAGTTTGTAATTTGTCATGCTAATGAAGTAGCAAAGGCCTGGAAGGAATCGCAAGGAATCAAGTCACTACTATGGGTAACCCAAAGTCCTGACATGGAACCAATAGAGCACGTTTGGGAGCACCTTGGCCTAAAACTTCGAGAGCGTGCAACCAAAATCACGTCAATGGCAACCCTTAAAGAAACATTTCTAAAGGAGTGGTAAAATATAGATCAGACGATTGTTAATAACAAGTTATCAACAATCATCTGATCCATGAAAAATCGAATACAAGCACTGAAACTAGCAAATGGAGAACCTACTCTATACCAGTTCCAAATTATGTTTATTTATGTTGAGTACAGATTACGTAATTAAATTTTGAAATTGGATGTAGTTTATTTCTCCTGGCTAAAATTTTTTCTTAGGCCACTGTATGTGTGCATGTTTACTCTATAGCTATATATGAAACTCACACATAAATATTATATATATAATATGTGTATGTGTGTTTCTATAAATATATGATATTTTTTAAATGCCATCTCCATTCACTGCCTAGATTACTTTTTCTTTATTATATCAATTTATGAGGAACAGAGTGGTTTCCGTTGCTTTCTCCAAAGCATGAAATTCCAAGTTTTCCTTTTCTTAGGTTGCCATCCAAAATTAAAGTAACCGTAGGCAGAAGAAATGGATTCATCCTTTTCCCAAGGCTGTTAGTGCTAAAGTGAACGCAAATCCGAATTTGAACTCTCCGATTCCACATGCTGCACCGATAACTGTTATATTACGCACATGTTCATAAAGATATGATAGTTACTGTTAATATAAAAATGTATGTCTGCGTCAGTGTATGAAAGAAGGATAATTTTTTTTATCTGTAAACTCATACGATTGCTACAACAACACCAGCGGTGGCCGCAACAAAACTTTCATCTGGCGATGACATCAAGTTCCTGGCTGGTTTCGAGCTGCATCATCATTACCGCTAAATCGCGCGCGCCCCAGCAATACCACGCGATATCGATTTTTTTTTTATTTCTCTATTACATCGCAGGTGTACGTGAGGGAAGGAGGGAAGCCGATGCAGTCTCTGGCTTAGTCTTGATGTTTGTTTTCTATTAAATTAACCGATGATCAGTCAGATATACCGAGACTGATATGAGAATTAAACCGAGGCATCTGACTACAATTCAAAAAGCATTAGGTGTAGAGTCAATATTTTTAATTCCTCCGCTTGAAAATAGGAAGAAAAAAAAGATCCATTCACGATTAATATTCACATATATATTTGCGTGTAAGTGATTTATTTTTTACGGCTTATCAACCTTTTACATGTTATTTAAAGCCATAAAACACTTTTAAAATGTAAGAAATTCGCGATGAATGTTAAAACTTTAAAAAAGATTAAAATTTAAAAAAATTTTAGGCAAAAATAAATGGACGTAAGGAAAGAGAGAACCGTTTCCTGAAAGGTATGCATACCAAAAATATATAGATAAACATTTTCTTCTGTTCAAAAACCCGGGAAGGAGTATAAACCGGACGCTTGGTGAACCTATCTGATCTTATCTGTATCCCTAATTGTATGTGGCAGTCAAGAAAGAGATTTAGTCGCTAAACCGTTCAAATCCCCAAAATATATGGATTTAAAGGAAACAGATCAGATTTCTGAAAAGATTGAATCTCAAAAATATGAATGTAAAGAGGAAGCTGTTTTCTAAACATTTTGAACGCCGACATAAGTGTATGCATTATTCGAATGTTATTAATTAAAAGAAAAACCATGATTTATATATGTGAGAAAAAGGCATTTTTCTCTTTAGGGAATATCTGACAAAGCTGTGGCAACGTCAGCGTATAGAAATCAATTCTTAAAGCGTCGAATGAGCAATACAGTGTCTGTAATGAATAGAACCTTCTTGATTCATTCAAACAGGGCATATTCAAACGTTTTCTTATTTAAATGTTGAATCAGATCCGCACGCTTGAAGACCCGTGTTAACCTCTCATACCTTGCAGTAAATAATCTTTAAACCGGCCCGTATCGGTCAAGCAGTCGACCATCGCGTTCACCGTGCTTTGGAAGTTGGCCAAAGAGTGAACATGACGGACGATGTAACTGCGATGCGCCACCGACAGAGGGTTGCTAATCGATTGGAAGAGTATATAAAGGCAGTTCAAATGGCGTCTTGGCTCCGCCTGAGAATGGCTGCTTTAGGGATATGTTAATCAAGCCGAACTCTAGCATGTTTCACTTCGTATTCAGTTGACACGTGAATTTACTTACATTAATAACAAAAAGTGGAATTTCGGATAAGACCTAAGAAAAAGAGAGAAACTGTTTGTAGAAAAAAAATGCATCCATTTCAAATCCCAGTGCATTTCTTTATTTGTTTTTAAACTCTGACAATATTTTTCATCAGATCTATGGGCTTTAAGATTACGTGTTGGTGAATTGTATGGGTGTGAGTGTTCACATGTAAACAATTAAATAAAAGACAACAAAAACTTGGATTTCTACTACGGATATTTATTCTCATTCTCTCTCCCTCTCTCTGGGGAGAGCGAGAGATCCATATATTTCTATCATATATATATATATATATATATATATATATAGAGAGAGAGAGAGAGAGAGAGACATGGGGAGAGAGAGATCCATATATGTCGGAGTTAGCTCTTCCTCAGCTCCTTAACCCTTCACCAGGGGTCTGCTAAAAATACTGGCTGACCCTTCGCCTCGATCTCTTTTTTCCTCAGGCCTTCGGCCTTATACCACCTCGCAGATGTGAGCTCTCACAGATATAGCATTTCCCAAATGCTGGGAACACGCTAAGAACAATACACGTACGTACGGACACTCACCACAACACACACACACACACACATATTCACCACATGCACTCTGTCCATGTAACTGTCCATGTAACTGTCCATATGCTTGTAACCTGTAACTTGTTATTAATACATATATTTGTTTGTATTTACTTATTGGTCTTGTTGGGTTTTCTTTGGACTTAATAAAAGTCCAACTTTCGCATGTAGTTGGACCGGGTAGCAGGAAATTCTACCCACATGTGTTCTTCTACATACTCATCACCGCCACGGTCCGATATATATATATATATAAAAAATTATATATATATATATATATATATATATATATATATAATTTTTTTATTATAATAGATTATAATCTCTTATAATAAAAATAATAATAATATATTGGTCTATTTTGTATTGAGCACTTTTTAAAAAGTAAATGCTACGAACTACCAACTAGCTAACAATATGTACAACTGAAAAGAATCTATAAAATTTATATATATATATATATATATGTGTGTGTGTGTGTCCTGACGATTGCATATAGCATGAAACAGACTGTCGCCTCTAAGTGTTGACTTCTATGTTCACTTTTATATTTACACACGCTCTATCTCTGATATTGAGCACTTTATCCCATAAAATATAAGACTATATATATATAAGATATATATATATATATATATATATATATATATATATATATATATATATATATATATATATATATATCCATATATATATATATATATATATATATATATATATATATATATATATATATATATATATACCAACTGTCTATCCCAAATTGGCCTCAGTGACTTGGAACAGTTGGTATGATGTTCGCTTGACAACGTAACTGTCAGGGTTTCAATTCTCGGTAGAATTCTCAACAGCAGTGCGCATCGCACTGCTGATGAGTCCCAAATATAGGACGAAACGGCCGTCCAGTGCTTTCTGTTGAGGTTTCTATCAGACTCGATGAATTAATTAAATATATATATACATATATTACAGTATTTCAATGTTCATTCTGTTATTAGTTAAGACGAGTCATTTAGATACTTTTATGTAGTTAAATTTATATATGAACAGCTAAAATTAGTGACACAGATTAAGTTTGATTATTCAGCAGAAATTTTTTTTTCGTTTTTGTATAACTGCTCCCCTCGTGGTTCTAGGCAGTTAAGAGACGCCAAAAATATATTTTTACCTTTTGTTATTCAGCCATGAATCGTATAGTTGAGCAACACAATAACAATTTCTTTATGTATATTAAAAATAAATTTAAGTTACTCGAGAAAAAAAAAACATCATAGTATCTTTACTTGTAGATTAAATTCACCTAAAACCTTATTTTGATTATAAAGTTGTAATGTTGGCTTAGCTGACAACAGCAAAGAGTCAGCGACAAGTGTTTTTGCTTTTATGCTCAGCAGTGTATTCTCACGATACAAAGATGTGCATATTATGCCAACTAAATGTCTTAAAGCTGAGAATTTATTTAACAGTTAAACGTGTAATAATTGGTCTAGAAGAGATAGGCTTTAGAATAATACCAGTCATAACAAATAATAATGCAATAAGAAACCTATATATTTCTTTTGTTGTCCTGAAAAACTTTCACTTGTTATCCACATCCAGTTATGAAATCTAGACCTCTTTTCTTATTTGATTCAGTTCATATACTAAGATGCATTAGAAACAACTGGCTTTGTCAAAAAGATGCAAGTAAATGCATGATGTTCCCAAAATTTTGTTATCATGGACATCATGATTTAGATAATATACAAAATGCTCCATTTTGTATTTTACAGAAGCATCATGTCCTGGAATCACGGTCAATTTTGAAATATTCCTATAAATTGACTTCAAAGCCTCTTTCTCCGATTAGTTTTGAAAGGCAAAATGTTTCATTAGTTTCGCAAATTTTTAACCAATTCACTATTCAAGGATTGCTAACCTTAAGGAAACAGCAATGTTTACCTAACTTTTCAGAAGTTGTAGAATACATAAACATATTTTATACTTGGTGAACAATACTGAATGTAAAAACACCATATAAAGTTTGGCGGCTTAACAATAAATATGCTAATCCATTTAATGTAAATGAGGACAATTATATTTTTCTCAATGTATTCTGCAACGGGTTAGAATCTTGGAATAGCATTCCTGGAAATAATGGGAAGCTAATAAATGAAACCTTCACAGCTTTGCATCATACTACTCATGCAATTCTAGAACTGACCAAATATTGTACAGAGGAATTGAAAATGATGTTTATATTACCTAGTGAATTTCAAATAGATCACATTGAGGATAGATTTGGCCAGTACTGGCAACTTGGTGAAGATCAATGTAATATATCTATATGTCAAGTATTTGAGTGTGAAAAAAATCAGAATGATGTTAGTTTTAAAATTGAGCCTGACAATTAATAAGCAAATTATTGATTTGAAGAATTTACAAACTAACTGGGATGAAGTGGCAGAGGAGCAAAATTTAGATATTTATAAATTTAACATAGATTTAACAGATGAGGATGTTAGTAAATGCAGAGAAATTGTTCATGGCATATTATATGTAGCAGGTTATTTTGCTGCTATGCAGTTGTTTTAGAAAATGAAATGCAACAGTTGCAAGAATTTAATATCTGGAAGGACAAAATTTAATTTTTGATATCTGGAAAGACAAAATAACTGAAATAATGAAGTGAAATTTTGCATATTATCTGATTTTTGGCAGATAAAATGAAATTTTGCCTATTATGGGATTTTTTTGGCAGATAATGATCATATTTTTCATGTGTACTCTTAAGGTGGGGGTCACAGTATTGAAAAATTAGAAAGAATGTTTTTCTGTAGCTCTTCAAATGTTATTTTGAATAATTTTTGTGCTAGGGAAAATAATAATATTAATAGAAACAAATTAACAAAAAAAGAAAACTTCAAACCTTCAGGTAAATTTCCCATATGCAACATTTTTCTACAATTATTTAAAATTTACCTTTTCTACATAACAAAAATGTCAGCACTGTAACATTATTACTACAGAATAATTAAAATAAAACATATAAATTAAAACCATGTTGTTTTTTTATTGTAAAGAAAATAGTTTTGAAATAATTTTATACAATCAAAATGAGGAGAACAAATTTTACAGTCAATAAATTCAATAATGAAACGTACACTATTTACTTTAACATATAACAAATGTGAAACATTAACTAATTTCCTTTCAAAAAATAATGTTTATTCTAAGATCAAAATCGAAGTTTGGTTTCTTTCTTTTCTAATGAATGTTGTAATATCAAAAATATTCTATGTCAGTATAATATAGTAACCTTATGGAATAATCATTAAAATAAAAACAGATTTTTAATCTATTTGTTTATTTGGAGTCTGTCTATATTTCTATATGTCATCAAACATGGCACGTGGAACTAGAACAGTCTACCCCAGTGATCGAAATAAAGGGTTCAGTTCGAAATTCCAAACACCTGAAGAAGACCGGAGCGTACAACGGCCGAAACGTTGTGACAAATATGGCGACAAAGATGAGGACAATAGTCCAACTAATATAAATACTGTACATTTGTTTATTTGTTCTTTATTTATCTATTTATAGATGTAAAGTAGACGTCAAACCCTGGATGGTTTTTCTTCGTCTAATTATGAAAAATTATTCTCTCAGTTTCAGTTGCCAGTAACGTAACTTTAGTGAATAAAATGTTTTTTTATAATAATATTATTTACTTGTTTTGTCTTTATTTTTAATAAATTAATATTGAATGAAGTTCTAAGATGAAATTGGAACCCTTATTTCTTTTCTTTTTTTTCTTTTTTTTTTGTAATTTAAAAAGTATTCTATACTTAAAATTAAAAAAAAAAGCCTGCGATCATTCATTTTCAACATCTTCGCTTCGGCTTATACTACTTGTGGTGACGTCACGTTTAACCGAACCGACCTTCTGTCTCGGTGGTGTGGACTTTACGCTATGAGCACATACATTGGTTATAGTAATTATATGACGGTGTTATTACTAACGGCGATCGTGTGGTAATAATAGTGATTTTAGATATTGCAAAATATAACTCTACAAAGATTACGACTGTTAGAACTGATATTATCAGTTTCAACAGTCATAATATGAGTATATACTTTGTATTCTATTGCCGGGTCCCTTAGAGACGTGGGTGATCATAGTTCTCCACAACTTCCTGTCCTTTGTAGCTCTTAGTAAATTTTAGATTTTTGCTATATCTCTTAATCCCAGTTCTGCCGACCATTTACACAAGCTCGTTAGGTAAGTGATGCGATGTTTACTTCTGTCCTAATACCTCTTGTGAGTGCCAACTTTTCCAAGCCCTTTTTCCTCATTATGTGGACTAGAAATTTCATCTGTCTATTTCTGATGTTACCTATAAGTGATCTTTTTATTTCCATTTTCTCTAAAGCTTCGTTGTTGCTCGCATTGTATATGGTACTCTCTGCATCCGTGTACAGAACCATATTTCTGATGTCTCATGTCTCTTCTCTCTCTGTGATGAGATTGTTCGGCATTCACTGCCATATAGGAGGACCGATATCAGACACAGTACAGTACTCTTTTCTTTGTTTCCAATGAAATTTTCATGTTTCCTGTTACTTTGCTTATGTTTTGGAAGGCATTGTTGCGCGAGAAAGTGTGCTATTGGATTAATTAACAAAGCGAATAGCAATACAACATAAACACATAAAAAAGTATAAAATAACCACATAAGTCTTCATATAACATCAATTGAATATATATATATATATATATATATATATATATATATATATATATATATATATATATATATATATATTTGAAATGTTCATACAAAGTGTGTATATGTTTTTGAGAGATTTGATATCCGAAAAAGAAGGTGATCTTGAGTACTTATCTTATTTCTGCGACCATATCACCCCTTACCTCTGGCTACCTAACTCCTCAGGTTACAACCCCTTGATTGTTATGTGTGGGCATAGTTGTGCGAAAGACCAACCAAACTCCTTGCAACACCAAAGATGAAGAGAAGGCAAGAATTATGGCAGCAGTCGCCAACTTAAACAAGAACACCGTCCAGAAGAGATGCAGGAGATTCCAAAATTGTCTGGCGGCCGTGGTTGAAGCCAATGGCTATTTCATTAAATAAATTTACTCATTTGTATTTTAAGATATTTTTGTTTAATTTTGGTAAATGTTAAAATGAGAAGTCAATGTTATTTTCATTTTTGCGTAATTTAGACGACAATTTTTGCAACATCATTTCATGATTTCCAACAATTTGATATGAAAAGTAACGGTTTTATGGTTGATTAATTAGATTTTTTACATTTTACCAACACTTTGTAGGTTATTTAAAATCGAAAAATATTTTGGATTGTAAGAATATTTTTTTATTTTTTTTTTTTTTTTGGCGAGTGAATATTTCAAATGTTTCATAAACAATTTCTTTTAAGAATAGCAGTGATTTTTTTCCAGATACAAATCTTAATAATCCGCGTAAGTGAATGAATCTGACTGGAATTCAAACGAGGTGCTCTGTTTTTATGCATAAAGAAAGCCAACTAATATGGATGAAAACAGCATGAAAACATTTCAAAATATAACAGAACTGAAAATACTTAAAGAAAGGAGACGAAGTAGAATAAAATATCTAATTATGTTTTTCGTTTTGAAGGGAAACAGTTGCCTCAGATTTTTTATTATTATTTTATCATATTTTTTTTTCTCATTATTTATTACGAAAAAAAAAATTCTTTACAACTGCCAGCCACTTCGTTGCAAAATTTGTAAAATATGCTTTGCGTCACTGTCACGTGACCTCTGCGTGTGAAGTAAATTGAAAATCATAGATTTGTTCGTTTTATATGAAAAAATATTTAAAAAATGCTTAGTAATGAATTCAGTTGTCTGTGATGTCATAATTTGTCATACACCATCTTTATCTACAGTTATATATATATATATATATATATATATATATATATATATATATATATATATATATATATATATATGATTGATTGAATAAAGTACAAGCATTATGCCTGTTTATTTTTAACATAAAGAGATGGAAAGTACTTGGGAAATAAAAGTGATTCTGTTACAGTGCATTTATTGACTTATTTAATTCTAATATAGTGAAAAATATTCGTGAATATGAAAGGATAACGATAAAAATAAATAATGTTTGTAATTTATTGAATTAGACATGCCTAAAAGAGAATTTGCTGCCTAAAAGATTTATATATATATATATGTGTGTGTAACAGTTAATTATGACAGATAAGGAAGATTTAATTACTTATTTATTTAATTCCGGCATCATTACTTTTTTCCGTTTTGTAGTAGTAAGAGAGTAGAGAAGTAGCCCAAAGCACTTGGGACAACTAAAATTATGGAAACTTTCTGTACTCCCTTACTCCTATAAAACGGAAAAACGTATGGATGGTAGAAAAACCAATAAAAAATTAATTACATCTTCCTTGTCTGCCATAATTAATGAAAGATGTTTAAATGAAATGTTGCAGCCCAAATATATATGCATTACTTTAAATGCTATTTTTAGTGGATACACGTGTTTCAGTTGCTATCACCGCTTTTTTTTTTAACTAAACAGTGAAATTAATAACAGCCGGCTTAAATTTATGAGCCAAAGTATTCCTTTATTGGGAAGTGTTCCTGTATTAAGAGCCAGCCTAAGAAAGCAAGGTTAGAATAACCTATTTAACGAAAGCACGTTTCTCTTTGGAATTTCTATAAATCTATGTCTGCAAGCTTCAGTTTCGTACTCGAAATGTAAACAACAGTAATAAATGTTATACATGCATACATATATATATATATATATATATATATATATATACATATATATATATATATAGCATTTATATATATATAACATCTATATAAATATAACATATATATATATATATATATATATATATATATATATATATATATATATATATATATATATATTTTTTCATATAAACAAAAACAATTTACTCACTACAAAGATGCAACTTCGTTTCAGTGCATTTAAGGCTGCACTTCGACAGGTGAGAACCAAAATGGATATGAACAAATCTGTTTGTAAGCAAGCCGCATGTGAAACGTCACTTCATTTTTCCCTATTTGTTTGAAAAAAAATAGAAAATAAAAAATACATAAAAGCAAAAAGGTGACAAAACGAAACAATAGTTGTTGTTGATAGCAGTTTGGTTAAGGATAGTCGAGGTGTTAATGTAATGGCTAGATCTGAAAAATTTATTTTCGACAACAACGGTCAAGGGTATAGGCACAACATCTCCAAACCTTGTAAGAGTGAGGAGTGGCGGGGGAATGTGAGAATAGGAAATATTAATATGATGAAAAAGGAAGGAGGGAAAAAATTCAAATGATAGTTACAGTAGTAATTGGGAATGTTTTTGAGGTTATTAAAAAATAAAAATTAATCTAGAACTGAATTGCATATATTTAGGTTGGAGATATCACTACTGGTTTTGTAATCAATGAAAGTGTTTTGTTAATTAATAAATTAAGAGGTGGAGATTTCTTCTTGGTATGTTGAATACATAAGTTATTCGAGTTTTTATCTTTAAAAAAACATAATGTTTAATTTAGAATTTAAGATATAAGTAGAAAAGTATATAAATGTATTGGAAATTAATATAACTTTATAAGCAAATTTTGACCTATTGTCGAACTGTATAATGTGTAGACTAAGTGTGGGTGTAAATCAATTTACCTGAAAGTATTACAGTGTAACCCGGATATAAGAGAGTTGTCGGGACCGGAGAAGTCTTATATCCGGGTTTCTCTTATATCCGGGTTTCTCTTATATCCGGGTTTGGTCTATTTTATATACATTAACACAGGCTCTAATTTGGGACCAGAGAAAATCTCTCTTATATCCGGGTTTCTCTTATATCCGGATCTCTTATATCCGGGTTACACTGTACTAGTATTGTATATGCGCAAAAAAAAACATTTCAAGAATCATAATTTAAGATAGATTAGTGGAAAGGTATGTAAGAGGGTAGAAAGTATATCAAAGGAGGTGTGTTATAGTTTTAAACCTTATGAGTTATGGATTTAAACCTTTAGCATGATAAAATTAACAAAAAAACAAATGGATTTCTTAGACGTAACCTTAAACTTAGTCCTAAATAATTTCCAACCCTTCTTCAAAAATAACGCTAATCCATTTTATATAAATCCTAATTTCAATAATCTAGCGCCGGTTATTAAGCATATCCATCATCCGTTGAACGCCGGAACTCTTCTAACAAAGTAATATTCGATAAACACAAAATTGTTTATAACAAAATCCTTACCGACAGCGGCTACAAATCTTCCGAAATTAAATATAGGGAAAATTATAGTCATTCTAAAAGAAAAACAATAGAGGAAGGAGAATAATTTAGTATACACCTCCCTTCAACAAATTAGTACGTACCAAATTGGGACACAAATTTTTAAATCTAATTAAAAAACACTTTCATACGAAGAGTAAAATAAGTCAAATCTTTAACCATAATACCCTAAAAATTAGTAATAGCTGTTCTAGAAATCTAGATAAAATTATTAAATCCCACAACAATAGAATACTGAAACTTCATAACGAGATAACACAAAAAAAACAAATTATAATGTACCTCAAGTAATTGCAGAATCCCCGATCAATGTCCATTATCAAACAAGTGCTTAACAAAATTAATTGTATATATATGCTACATCTCATCAAATGAGAACTCCAAGGATATTAAATTGTATGTGTGATCAGCTAGATGACCTTTTAAGGATCGATATTACAATCACATATCCTCCTTTACAAATTCAGGCAAGCGCAATATGACATCACTTTCTAAATATTTTTGGAAACTGAAGGAGGA
This sequence comes from Acanthosepion pharaonis, assembly GCA_903632075.3. Classification (NCBI taxonomy): domain Eukaryota; kingdom Metazoa; phylum Mollusca; class Cephalopoda; order Sepiida; family Sepiidae; genus Acanthosepion; species Acanthosepion pharaonis. Next base: position 5,447,074 of record CAHIKZ030000058.1, read on the forward strand.
AGGAAAAACACCTAAGGTTAAATGGAAAATCCTAAAACAAGCTAGAACTTAAAAATCTTTGAACGAACTTTTTTTTTGTGTTTGCAGGAAAAAATATGTATTATTGAACTTTTGAACAAAACCCAATTATTAAATCAAATATATGAAAACACAGTTTTTGTAGGCATATTAAAGATCTAACATTACAATCTTGCTAAACGTGTAAATCCATAACTCATAAAGTTTAAAACTATAACACACCTCCTTTGATATATTTTCTACCCTCTTACATACCTTTCCACTAATCTATCTTAGATTATAATTCTTAAAATGTTTTTTACGCACATATGATATTAGTAATACTTTCAGGTAAATTGATTTACACCCGCACTTATTCTACACGTTATACAGTTCGACAATATGTCAAAATTTGTTTATAAAGTTATATTAATTTCCAATACTTTTATATACTTTTCTACTTATATCTTAATTTCTAAATTAAAACTTATGGTTTAAAAAAAAAACTCGAATAACTTATGTAGTCAACATACGAAGAAGAAATCTCCACCTCTTAATTTATTAATTGACAAAACACTTTCATTGATTACAAAACCAGTAGTGATATCTCCAACCTAAATATTTGCAATTCAGTTCTGGCTTAATTTTTTTTTTAAATAACCTCAAAAACATTCCCAATTACTACTATAACTATCGTTTGAAATTTTCCCTCCTTCCTTTTTCATCATATTAATATCTCCTATTCATACCTTTCCTCCCTCACTCCTCACTCTTAAAAGGCTTGGAAATGTTGTGCCTATACACTTGATCGTTGTTGTCGAAAATAAATTTTTCAGATCTAGCCATTACATTATCATCTCAACTATCCTTAACCAAACTGCTATCAACAACCGCCATTGTTTCACTCCGTCACCTTTTTACCTCTATGTATTTTTTATTTTCTATTTTTTTTCAAACAAATAGGGCTAAATGAAGTGACGTTTCACATGCGGTTTGCTTACAAACAGATTTGTTCATAACTATTTTGGTTCTCACCTGTCGAAGTGCAGCCTTAAATGCACTGAAACGAAGTTGCATCTTTGTAGTGAGTAAAATGTTTTTGTCAATATGAAAAAATTATAATAAATAATTATTGCCCTACTATCTGTATTGAACCCTCTTTTGAATTAATACTGCGAACGTTAGAATTTATATATTATTTTCGTTCTCATTACATTGGATATATATATATATATATATATATATATATATATATATATATATATATATATATATATATATATATATATATATATTTTATTTTTTGTCCTTGTTCCTCCGTTTATTAGTAACTTAATACAACATTTTACCTGCTCCCTTCCCGCAAATTCTCATAGCAGCAGCGAATAGAGTCAATCCCCAAAATTTTGTTTACATCCGGCTGGCTTAATTGGGTGGTACGTCGAAACTGTACATACATGCTGCTCAGAATAGCATAAAATGTCTGCTTTAGTGAAATGGAGAAACACTATCACTTTTATATGTTACATTTGTCCCCACTTGCTTCTTTAAATATTTACCATAAGAATAACTAAATAAATATAAAATAAAAACACAGCGAAATTTCTGCATGCTAGTTAGTACATATTAGTACATATTAGTACATATTAATTAATATATATTAGTTTATCAATACCGTCATTTTTGATGGCGCATTTTGTTAAGTGCCGGCGATTATTAGGGGTTCACGTTTTTAAATAATATTTTTGTGTGAAATGAAAATTTATGTATGAAATCTATGTTTTTTATGGAATTGTTTTTTATTTACATTCCTGCTTCGCAAATATACTATAAGAGTTCACCATTGAGATTAGAAAAACACTCACATATGGCATGACCTCTGCGCTAATTGTGTGTGTGTGTGTGTGTGTGTGTGTGTGTGTGTGTGTGTGTGTGTGTGTGTGTGTGTGTTTTGGCAACTTAGAAGGGGTGTAAGGGTTAGCAATCCTAACTTGCTAGATCATTACGACGAAGTAAGGAGTTGGGTCCTCCATACTTTCGGCCTTGGCCACATATAAATTATGCTTCGTAAATCATTATATACATGCATACATATATACATATATATATATATATATATATATATATATATATATATATATATATATATATATATATATGTGTGTGTGTGTGTAATAGAACTATAGTTTTAAGGTATGCCATATTTATGCGTAAAAGTATTCAATATCAGGGATACAGCGTATGTAAACACGAATATAAAAGATAGATAGATAGATAGATAGATAGATGTGAAATGAATGAGATGGATATGAACAGAATGAGAAAGATAGATATGAACAGAATGAGATAAATAGATTGTGAAGAATATGATATATATATATAGATAGATAGATAGATAGATAGATAGATAGATAGATAGATAGATATGAACACGTGCTTACAAGTGAGTCAAGTTTTTCAGGAAATTAACCGACTCTCCCGAGCGTATTAATTTCCTACTTTTGACCCCTTAGATGATTTTCAGACACCCTCTTTTATTTAGAGACCTCCCACGTTTATTTCATATTGAGAACAATTCATATCCCCCCCCCCGGTTATTAAGACCACTTGTAATAGGCACTGAAGCCTAGAGAACATTTGAGGAGAATAAAATTATTTATAAATAAATGATTTATATATGTGTGTGTCGTGATATAAACATAAATATAAATATATATATATATATATGTGTGTATATATATATATATATATATATATATATATATATATATATATATATATATGCACACTCCATATTTCTTGAGATTTAAAAAGTCATGTCATAAACAGCTGTAAATATCTTTTCAGTCTTTATGTTTAGACTTAGGCATGATTTTGATATATTTGACTATTTGAATGTAAGACATTTATTTTTTCTTGTTTGAACGTCATATAATTTTTCTTACACATTATACATCCCTGTTTCTACATATGAAGATATAACTATCAATTTTGAAGTTCTATTCGTGTGTGCAAAGAACATTGTCCACCTGTACGTTAAATCTTGTTCCGCGAAAATTTCCCTGTTTTTCTTTGTTTCAATCCTTGTTTTCGTTTAATTTTTTAGTTTATTCCTTTCTATTCATTATATTGCGCGCAAATCATGTGAATTGTCGACTGACTATCTCCCAAGAGGCCTACTTTTTTCTGCGAACCCTTCTCTTAGTGACTGTAAATTGACCTCGTCAAGCTGTATTTGCAAGGCGTGAAAGAATCTCAGTGCTGCCACGATGTCAAGGGTCAGTGAAGGCTGTCCGGTATCAGCTTTCCTGAAATTCGCATATGGAAACAGGAAGATGAAGGAAGAATGATTTCGACTTAGAGGGAGGTGATAAGCTGTCAAGCACAGCGTAGAGAGATGGAATTCAGATAAGAAGAGGAGCCAGGGAGGGTGTATGGTGGCAACTGGTTTTCAAAGAGGAGGAATTATTCACCATTTCTGATGACTGGTAGATACAACCACCTCAGAAAGTAAGGATCCCGCCAAATGTCTGTGAGGTCAGGAGGGTCAGTATTCAAGGCTTGTCAACGAAATTGAGAAAGGAGTTTCGGGATGGTAGTCTGAGGGATAAGTCGAGTTGGGATTAAGTGAAGACGTAGTTTGCTAGTAATGGGAGTGATAGACTAGAATGGCTGTAACTTTGAATCTTTGAATTGAGAGGGTAATGAAGTGGCTCTGTTCCTGGTTGAAACGAAGGCCGTGTTTAGGTGTGTGCTTCTTCCCTTTCCACTGAATACCCGTGTTAAAGGCCTAACAAAGCGGGGAATGTTAGTGGTCCCACGACAAAAGAGTTAGGTTGTTGGAGAGTGGGGTCGTTAGAGAGTGGGGGAAAATAGAAGCAGGGAAGGTGGATTATTCAGAAGTATATAAAGCGGCTCGGATTAAGGAATCTGAGAGCAGAGTTCGAATTCCAGTCGAATCCATTGCATCCACTTACGTGCTAATACCCTTGGGAAAGGTCTGAATCCTATTCTTCTCTCCCCAGCTATGGGTAAATAGCAGGACAGACCGAGTTCTAAAAGCCTTGGATGGCAACTGGTCTACCGCAGAAAGAAATGACAACTTACTGTCGGAAAAAAAATCTGCCTCACCAGTCATATATCGAAAGATACATGATCGCCTGAGCGTGTATCACGCATGGCATGTAGCTGATTGACTGTTACTATTTAGTGTTTACTTTACATTTTGGCTATTATCAGACCAGGAAAAAAATTAAAGATAAAAAGAGAAATTAAAACCTGGAATTAATAATTTATTTCGAGTTCGAATTCCAGTCAGGTTCATTACATTCACTTACGTGTATCAGGCATGGCACATAACTAAGTTGTACAAAAAGTAGCTGAAACCAATAATACTCTAATTTTTTCAATTTTTTCTTTTATATCACTATGCATCCAATTATCAAATTTTATTAAATATTATAAAAGTTAATACGGGAAGTTTTCTATGTAGATTTAATTATAAATCGATCCCCTTTCTATGTAGATTCAATTATAAATCGATCCCCGCCCCTGAAAGAAGACAAATTAAAAAGTGAATATACCACATGATTTCTTAAAATTAGGTTCCTCCGAAAAATGAAGCGATACCGAAGTTTAAAAGGCATTTTTAAAATGAAAAATCTTTCTTGAAACTTTCATTTTAATTTTATCTCCAATTTAAAGATTAAATTTAATATTTCCAATAACCAAACTACTTTGCTATATCTCAAAGCGAATTTAAATTAACTGCAATTGTTTTAAATCGCTAAAATCGGCCATATTGACAAATCTGTCAACGCAACATATTTATGATTATTACAAAAATATTTCAAAAATTACTTTTCTGAAATTTTATTTGAGGAAGTTCAATTGATTTAAAATTTAATTAAACTTAATTAAAACAAACATTACATACTTTTAGTTCAAAATATCGCAGAATAACTAAGAATTACTTGACGAATACAGCGTGAACGGCTTTTCTCTAACTACCTAGTAATCTTAAAAAATTAGAAAAATATTCTAAGTAATATAATATTTTATTGAATTTTAGGTGCTTTGGCTTATTGAGGAAATGTTAGAAAAGTTTTAATTCACTGTAATTAGTACACTTATTTTCTGATTATGCTGTGTAAGGGTGTTCGCATTTAAAAAAAAAAGATTGGCATGTTTAGATACACACAAAAAAAATTCTAAATTCTTTTTAAAATACTGGGGGTTGCTGAATTGTAGTAGGCTTTTCCATTTATGATTAGTTAATACAATTTTTATCAGTTTCACTCGACCACTAAAATTAATAAAGAATTTTAAAAGATTTAAACTTTATAGATTATTCCTAATAAATATTTTTTAAATGAAACCAATTCTTCTAAAAATTCATTATTCATCAAAAAATAAAATTCGTAAGATGATAGTGTCCATTATATGTCTTATTCATAAAAGCAATTAAAAGATTTTCTAATTAAATGTTTTAGTTTTATTGCATTTGTTTTATTTTACGATTATCTGTAATTTGAAAAAAGATGATAATTTAAATTCTCCAAGGACTTGTCCTTATAACTAATATAAACATTAAATGATACAAAAATGAATTTCTCAAAATTTCATAAAATTAAGTGGTGAGGTAACAGGTGTAGAAAGAAATAATTTTATCATGATTTTCTAAAAAAAGAAACGTTTCTCAAATAATTTCATTCATTTGTGAAGTTCTGAAAGGTTGATTAAAATTTGACAATTACCTCATTTTGAAAGAATTTCCAAACCAATCAAATTTCCCATACAAGTTTATGGTCCTCCCTTGATGCAAGAAAAACATAATTTGCTTCTAAAATGGATAAAAATACATAATTAATAATCAAAAAACACTTTGGCAGTTCTTCTTAATGATATCTTAAAAGAATTTGACACTAAAACTTGTTTTTTTTTAAATTCCTAGACTAGAGAAGCATATTCTGTTTTATTTAATTAAGGAGGATTAATTAACAGTGGCTTTACATAGCAAACTCCCCTCCATTAACTTTTATAAACTTTAAACTATCACATACACACTCACTCTCTCTCTCTCACACACACACACACACACACACACACACACATATATATATATATATATATATATATATATATATTACAACAAATCATTCATACAAAAATAAATTAGTAAAGTTAATGATATAAAATGACGAAAACCTCTTCGCTAACTAAATTTTAAAAATGCATTAACACACTAACCACTCGATGAATGTTATGATTCTTGTTATTTAAAATTATAAACTGTATTAGGTCTTCCTTAAATGTGCAATAACAAATATAATGATAATAAATATCAATATTACACTTGAAAAAAACATATTTTGTTTTGTATTATATTTTGTCGTCTCAGATGCTACCTGACCAAAACGAAAATAGTTTCCATACCTGATGATGACCCAAGAACCCGTCGAAAGTACTTGCATCTTTAAGAAAGAGCTAATACAGTTTATAATTTAAAAAAAACAAGGATCATAACATTAATATGGATATATATATATATATATATATATATATATATATATATATATATATATATATATATATATATATATATATTCCAAATCTGGAGTGTTTGATCTCTAGTTGTATGAAGAATATTTGAAAGCAGTGGTCGCGGGTTACAACTCCACCGCGTTTTCCTTACATTTTGCCGATTATTACATCAGGGAAAATGAACGGTAAAAAGCCAATTTAAGGGTCTGGAATTAATTAATTTAAAAAAAAATTCTTTGTTCTTGCAAACGCATTCTTTTCTCTTTGTTTTTCCTTGGCGCTGATCTACCCCGAGAACATTAATGACTCTAAATCCCCGCATAGCTAAGGGTTAAATAGCACGTCACACTGGTTCGTATAGCTTTGGTTGGCCACCAGTCTACCACAAAAAGTAACGGCAGTCAATTTTGGTAATTCTTCTGCCAAGTCAGTCATTAATTAGGAAGAGACATGATCGCCCAAGCGTGCATAACACATGGCACCTAAGGAGGTAATTAATACTATCTAAATATATTCTTTTATGGGCATGTCCCTTAAGAATGTTGGCGATTCTGGCTTTCCACAACTTTGTATGTTAATCGCTTTTCTCTCTTTTCTCTTCTTGCCTTCAATATGCCCTGTGAGTGTCATATTCTCCAAGTCTCCCTTCCATATTATGAATCACAAATCTTTAAACTTTTCAAGTAACTTTTTAATTTCCATGTTCCTTTAAACTCTCGTTTTTCACACTTTCTGTCCGTGATATTCTCAACATCATTTTGTTTGTAGAAATATATTTTTATTACCTCGTCTCCTCTTTATCTGCGAGGAGAGTGTCCATATAAAAGGGTTGGGGAAAAAAAAGATAATTAATTAAACTAACTTCAGATGTTCATGAAAGCACTAACAACAGGGTTTGAGAAATCTGATATTTAAGAAAAGTTATGGAAGCTTTTACGCTTTAACTTTTTTTTTCCTTCAAGCAAGTTTTGAATAAATGACGACACTTTACATTTAGTCATTACTATCTAAATATACTCGCAGATAAATAAATAAAATCAAGGCTGCCAAAGCGCTTAAATTGTTTATAAAAAATACCATTAACTTTCACTGTAGAAAAAATGACGAATGTTTAGCTAAATTATCCTGCTAAGACATTTTGGTCGCTCTCGCTGTCAATTAGACACGACACGCGCACGTGTTCATACATATACCATCAATAACATACTCATATAACTTACACACATACACACTCGCACATATGTAAAAGCACCGACACACACACGCACGCACGCTCGCACACACATACACACAAATTGGAATCGAATATGGATTAAATACGACAGAATGTGAGAATAAAGAACGAATAGAAAATGTTTTTAAATTAAGCGTTTCGCTTTTATTGCGACACACGTTAAATTTATAAACGTTTCCTCTTTGTTTTTTATTCTAATATATATAGATAGTTTCGCCTAACTTCCGGTTATTACTCCCCAGTCTTTTGAACAAGTGTATAGGATTGTACCTTCTTTCCTGTTTAGGATTGGGTTTCTGGTTACTTCTAAAATCTGCTTCAGGTCTGTTCTGCTGACGTCTGCGACAGAACTCTGAAATTTTATTCACTATTTATTTTATTTTTTTCTCTCCACCAATAGGAGAAGATAGATTTTCTTATCACCCAGTTTACAATCCACCTCAGACTTTCTAACAGATGTAGAAGTTTATCCCGTGTTTCCTGTTTGGGATTGGTTTTCCGCTTCCTTTTAAAGTCTACTTCAATTCTATACTCCTAACGCTAATACAACTTACTTACGCTAATACAACTCGTCACAGTAACCCTCTACCTTGAGTGGCTCTTGGGCCTTGTACTGAGTGGACATTAGTAATATATATATATATATATATATATATATATATATATATATATATATATATATATATAGAATACATTATATATACATTCAGATACTAAAACGAGGGTGTGGACAAAATTGTCTGGTCGGCAAAAAACGATTACTCCCAAAATTCTGAAGGGATTTGAGCAAGAATTTTTCAGCACCCCACTATTCAGCACACGCACACACACACACACACACACACACACACACACACACACACACACATACACATATATATATATATATATATATATATATATGAATGAGATAACGATATATATTTTTATATATCAAGAACAGTATAGGGAAATTGCATTTATAATTTATAAGCAGATTCATTCGTAGAATTAATTATTATGGAAATGGCTGGAGCAATCAGCCTAATAAGGAGCGTAAGGGTTAACAATTTGCACTTTCATTTTACGGATGAATCTGCTTATAAAGATGCGTAAACTTCAAGATTAGTTATTCTAAAAATTTCGCTTGAGGATTAAACTGAGCTTAATAATTTCATTCAATTTAATTTTAACAATTATATTGAAGTTTTTGACTCTTGCTTTTGAAACATGAGAACTTATATGTAGCGAAGGAATCATATTTTTAAAAATGAATATAATTATATATATATATATATATATATATATATATATATATATATATATATATATGATTGTCACACACAGATAAACAAACTAATCATGACAATTTTTCAGTTATCTGACATTTAAAGATTCAGAATTACTCGTTTTAGTTCATTTATTGGTTTATTTTTATTATTTTTCTGTGATTTTGAATCAGTGTTTATATGCTTATAATCCCAGTAAATAAGGTCAAGGTTGCGAAGCAGCTTAAAATATGTTTATGCAAGTGAATTCTGAATTCTGTCCAAACACTTAAACTTCTTTGCATGTCTGCACTGTGCCTTTCAGCCAATTAATTATCTAGTCTTCCATTTTTGCCACGGTCTTTCAGCCAATTTGCTGTCCCGCTATCCTTTTCTGTCACGGTCTTTTGGTTGATTCATTACCCACCCTTCCACTTCTTTCACTGCGTTTCAAAACGTAGACGATTATGGCTCTCGACAACTTCCTGCCTTTACACGCCTCTTGTTTACCCTTGTTCTACCATTCATTCTCTCAAAACCATTAAGTTGTTTTCTCGCAGTTTCCCCTTGCTTCCTTACCTTTCAGTATGTTTTGTGTTAAATTTTCTATGTACCCATTTTTATTGTGTCCTAGAAATTTTAGCTATCTGTTTTTGATTGTAAGTACAACTACACACTCACACCCACATATACATCCACTCAACACTCATATATATATATATATATATATATATATGTGTGTGTGTGTGTAAGATGTTTACTTTGTATTTGTCATTTAATTGTATTACAAATATCTCTGCCTCATTTAAATTTCACAGACATCAGGTTGTCAACAAAACTGTCAACACTTCATAAAATTCTCACCTAAGTGTTGAAATATACTTTTCTGCGATGTATTAAACTAAAAGTAATATTTGTTTCAATTCAGATCAAGCAAACTTCAAATCAGCCAATTTCTCTCAAATAACGTTTCAGAAAATCATATTTTATTTTTGAAAAATCTTTTAATAAAGAGTATTAGGCTATGTCGGCAGATTTGTCAATACGGATGATTTCATCGATTTTACAGATTATCAGAAAAAAATAATTCCAATCAATTTAAATTCGATTTGAAATACAGCTAATTAGTACATTGTGTATTGGAAATATTAAACTGAATTGGAATTAAAACTAAAATAAAAGATTCAAGAAATACTTTTTACTTTTTAAAAATATATTTTAAACTTTAGGCATCGATTTTTGGGAGTTACGCACACATACATCTTTCTCCCTCTCCCTCTCCCTCTCTTTCTCTCATATATATATATATATATATATATATATATATATATAATCACCGAAGTTTGAGTGTTCTGACATTGTTTCATTATTCATCACGTCAGATTTCAGAAAAAAAAGATCCTTACAATCTAAAATATTTTCTGGCTTTATATAGCCTGCAAAGGCTCGATAAGCCGTAGAAGACGAATCAATCAATCTCCCATATGGAAGTGAATGTAGAAGAATTTCCTCATAGTTGAAAAGACTTGTGTCAAAAGAGATGTGGTTCTACAGAAGGATGTTGAGTATATCATGGACGAAGCATGTGAGGAATGAAATTTAAAGGCAAATGGAGACAAAAATGACACATAATTTTAAAACCAGAAAGAAACCGTAGAAAAGTCTAGGACACAGAGAGAAGGCTTTGGTATATTTGATAATCGCAGAGCAAAAGAAACACTGAGAGAAACAGCAAATAACCACCTTAAATAGCTTTTGTAAATGGATGGTAGTAGAACAGGGGAAAGGATAGGGAAAACTACTATGAAATACAAAGGATAGGAAGTTGTGGAGAGCCATGAAGGGAGATGATATGAAAAAGAAGAAGAATTGTGAGCGGATCTTATAATTTCTGATGGTGTGTGTGTCTGAATGAGATCCGGATTCGAATTTCACCGTGGTCGGTTTGTCACGGAGGTTATTGGCCTGGCGAGGGGGGGGTGCTTTTAGTGTGCAGAACCGTTGAGAAGTACCTGAAAACCGTACTTCACGGGTTAACCCAAGCCTTTGGAGTGAGACTGGCTAGACGAAACTATTCGGAAGCCATTAAGTGTTGTGCTAGCACGAAGTGACAAGTCATTGTGGTCGAGGTTTAAGCGTATTGGTTCAAACTGTTGATCAGGCCAGATGTGCGCTCTCTCCTAGAAACTGTAACTAGGGTTCACTTAGTATAAATTACATGCTGGCTTTGTGGGCGTTAGTTAAAAAAACGAGTACCCGGTCATTATATTATATATATTGTGTATATTTAGGCAGCAATTTTTCATTGATGCATGCTTCATTAAATAATATAGACTTTTTTTGTCTATTTATTTTAAGTAAGTTCCTTTCATATTGTCTGATAAGCTTAATAACATTATCATTGAAAGACGAAAGGAAATCACCATATTGATACATGTTTAAATCCAATCTAAGCTTTCGGCTTACATAAGCCATTATCAAAGATGACAATTACTTTTCAATATATCAACCAATACACGGACGAAACAATAATGATAGTATGTTTTCGTTGCATGAAAAATTTCAAAGCAACGACTAACTCGTGTATACGAGACGCGGAAGCGAAAATCGCGTCGCAGCTCGTGACGTCACACATGACCACGCAAGAGTGAAAACGAGAAGTATTAATTATGGGAAGCCGTTGTTATAAACCAATGGCTTCTGTTATCAATTATAGGCATTTAAGCATATTTGTGCAGATTTCGTAGTTTATTTTGTTCAGGTTAGGTTTCAACTGTTTTATGTATTTAGTATATATATATATATATATATATATATATATATATATATATATATATATATATATATATATTCATACACGTTTCATTAAATAATATAGAAAAGTGTTGTCTATTTATTTTATGTAATTTTTTTCGTAACATCTGATAAGTTTAATAACATTATCATTGAACGAACAAAGAAATTCACAATATTGATCCATTTTTTTTAATGCAATCTAAGCTTTCGGCTTACATAAGCCATTATCAAAGATGTCAATTACAACATATTAAGCAATATACGGACAAGACAGTGATGATAGTCTGTCATTGTTTACATAGATGATTTCTAAGCAACGATAAACACGCGCATATAAGACGCTAGAAGTGAAAATCGCACCGCATCTCATGACGTCACACATGACCACACGAGAGTGAATTGGAGAAGTATAAAGTATGGGAAGCCGTTGGTATAAACCAATGGCTTCTGTTACCAATTATAGACATTTAAGAATATTTGTAGAGATGTCGTAATTGATTTTGTTTAGGTTGGGTTTCAAATGTTTGATGTATAATGCTTCAAGGATTTTTAGTTTTTGTCTATTGTTTTCATGTCGAAGTATAATTGTGTTTTCGACAAGTATTTTACGGAGTTGTGTGTGCGGGCAGGCATGTTGTTTTATATATATATTATTGGCCATCACTTAACTTGGCCAAGTGAAATACTTGCGTATAAACACTGTCTAATTATTTATTACATAGTTTTTCATCTGTAGTTAATTATTAAGTTCCCGCACAAAGATGGAGAGCCTAGAAATCATCATGACTCGCCACCGACTTCGATGGGCCGAACACGTTCCATGAATGCCAGACATCCGCCTACCCAAACAAATCCTCTTCTCGGAGATGGCATCCGGCAAGAGGCCACGTCGTCGATTCAAGGACCAGCACAAAAACACCTTCCTTAGAACAAAAATCGAACAGGTCAATTGGAAGACGGAAACTGTAGAAAGAAAAAGTTGGAGAAGAACAATTCACGATAAACAACATCCTTTGAAAACACCAGATGCCAAACAGAAGAGATGAAGAGAGACCATAGAAAAGCCAAAGCTCTCCATTCCGTCAACCCTCCTACTCTACTATGCGGTGACTGTGGACGTCTCTTCGGGTTCAAAATGAGACGGATTTAACGTAGGGGTGAGCACGCCGATTCTCGGCAACGACAGGTAAATATGGGGATTAGGTAGAATAGATCAACCGACTTCCAAGGAAGATGTGTAGCACCATGAATCGCTGACACCTTAAAAGGACACATCACAGAAGAATAATACGACAACTACCTCAAACAATTCGCAGCCAAGATTTTCGTGCTCAAAGACTTTTCTTCTTCTCCTGTGTAGCTGTGAGACTTGAGTATTCTACCAAAGAGGCGACCGCAAACACGTGACAGGACAGGGTCACGAACAATGAAGATCTCTGTGCAAAAATTTAGAGCCTAGGGACCATCACTACTTGCTACCGACTTCCATAGGTTGAACACTTTCCCTCAATGCGAGACATCCTCCTACCCAAACACTCGCATCTGGCGAGAGACCACGTGGAACCACGAAGAGCCACATAAAGTCACATGTCGTCGAATCAAGGATCAGCTCAAAAACACCTTGCTGAGAACAGAAATCGATCCGGTCAATTAGAAGACGGAAGATACAGAAAGAAATTGTCGAAGAACAATCCACGACAAACAACATCCTTTGAAAACACCAGAAGCCAAACAAAAGAGATGAAGAGAGTCCAAAGAAAAGCCAGAGCTCTCCATTCCCCACAACCCTCCTACCCTACCATACGGTGGCTGCGGACGTCTCTTTGGATCCAACATAGGACTCATTTCGCATGGAAGAAAAATCGATGAACACCCCAATACTCAGAAACGAGTTCTGCCAACGATGACGACTAATTTACGAATGACTAAATACAACTTTCCCTGAAAAAAAATTCTGTGGTCACTTCATGGCAAACCTGGCTCTGGACAAAATCAACTCAGCATGAAAAATTATTTAATCTTTCTTGAATATCTCCCTTCCTATCCTGAGCGCAACATATTTTTTTTTTTACTACAGGCTTAAGTCCCAGACAGTATTCAGTCAGCCACACTAAAACCTTTATCTCATCAATGGCCGGCAACGACTCACATCTTCATACTAAAATCGCTTATCCTATCCAGATCAAGAAGAAAAAAAATGGAACTGCCAGTTACAATTGAAGCGTTAAACCAGATAACTTGAGGCCACTACGTCCTTCATTTACTACAAGGGCATATATTCTTCATATTTTGTCTCGTGTCCCAGGTTGACCTTAAAGGATTTGGTTCAGTGGATTTAAGAACATTTCAATCCATGCTAGGCCATTCAAGGTTAATTTTTCTTTACTTTTATATTTTATTATGTTTTAATACAATATATATATATATGTGTGTGTGTGTGTGTGGGTGTGTGTGTGTATAATTTGTGTATTTAGATAGCAATTCTTCTTTCATGCACATTTCAATGGATACGACATGCAAGGTTCTTTGATTTAGTTTTTTATACAATTTCTCATGTGATCTAATAATGCTTTTCTTTTGAGATGATGCATTATATAAAAACTGTCCAATTGTTCTTTTTATCCGAGCGCTTTCGGCTATACATTTATCCATTTTCAAGAAATAGATTGTTGTATGTATGTATTTATATAATGTTTTCATTTTCAAAACACGGTCAAGATATTATGTCCATGTTTATATTTTTTTATTATTATTAATAAGGCTTCCATTATTTTTAATCATTTTGAATGTAGATGATGCTATTATATTTGTGTTGTCAGCAAGTATGTTACACATAGGGTCCGGTAGGTCTATATCAGTATTTAATTGGGACCTAATTGAGCTATGGTCAGAAAGGTGTAGTGTGAGTCTTCGAGTTAACAGTTAATATATTTCAACCGTAAAAAAGGCTAAGGAAAAGAATTGTATAAAAAAACTAAATCAAAGCTTGTCTGTCGTATTCAATTAAATGCTCGTATATATATATATATATATATATATATATATATATATATATATATATATATATTATGGTGCTGTTGTTAATATTTCGTTCTCTCACGTGGTACGATGTCATAGAACCGCATCACGAATTTATGACTTGCGTCAGCTATTCCGCGACCGTATCGTCGAATACCAATCTTCTATGTCAACATAACAGAATATCATCTTTGATCATGAATATCTTTGTTTAAATGGCCGTATAACCACTCTGAAGATGATTCATGTGAGCCGAAAGCTTAGATCAAGGATCAGAATAATATAAAAATATCTAAATGTTGGACATTTTTTGTTTTTATTTTCTCCCGAAATCAAAGCAACTATACGAACGGCTCATGATCAAACATAATAGACATTCGCTCTCTGTTATATTTAACAATATATGTATGAATAATGATCTGCTGCTCTAATACACTATATATATATATATATATATATATATATATATATATATATATATATATATATATATATATACGCCCCCGAAAAAAATTAATTTAAGTCGAGCACTCTGGAAGAGAAAGCACGATTTTGTAAACAGTGACTACTACTGCTGATAATGCAAAGCTATTCTATGATTTGAGACCTCTCGGTCGCTGGCGTTTTTATTCAAAAACTAAATACACAAAAATTCGCCTTCCTCTCTCTTGTGCGCTAATACCACAGGGGTAAAATCTCCGACTGATGACAAATCACGGCTTGAGGCAATCGGATGACTAGCCACACTAATGAGATGTGATACAGCGAAACAGTCCCTTTGTTGGCGACTATATATATATATATATATATATATATATATTGTACTCTCCCGTCGGTTTTAACGCATGAGGATCTAACAGCTTATTGATTCAGTTATGAAAGTTTGTGCGATAATCTTAAGTTATGTGGATAAGAACGAATCAAGGTAAACCGCCAGAAAACCCACCCAAGTGATTTGATTAAAGTGGTGAAGGCTTGTGCAGAACCATCCACACCTTTCGGAACTATTGATACACTTAGACGGTGCAAATAAATGCCACAGACGAAGCAGACAATATACCTCAGGCTTTTCATGTAATAGTTTTCCATCTCCTAGACCAATTGTGTTCTATAACACTAAAGAGCTTGGTCAGCCCTGGTATATATATATATATATATATATATATATATATATATATATATATATATATATATATATATATATATATATATATCCAGTGGCGACAATCTGTTTCATGCTTATATGTAATCGTCATGGCTTGACAAATGCATGACAAAGAATGTCGCTGCTGGGTGTTGACTTCAATGTCCACTTTTATATTTGCATACGCTCTATCCTTAATATTGACCACATTAACCTATAAATATAGCATGCCTGAAAACTATATCTTAATATGATAAGATGATGAACAAATAGAAACATATATCAATTTAACATGCTTCACTTTTATTAATGATTCCTCAGAGAACAAGATATGGGGTAAAAGAAGAACAACATTATAATATTTTTATTTTTGTGCTGTTTGATTTTCATTGGTTAATGATGTTTCACCTATATAGACTTTTTAAAACCTTTTAAAATTCATATGAATAAATAATTTGGTTGTTGGCCTTACTAATTTAAAAACCATCGTTAATACATATTTTATTTTTTAATGTCATAAAAGATATTTCTAAAAGGATGTGCTGTTTCGACACTTAAAAACAAAAAGGTTTTTTAAATCCCCCTCTTTGAACATATATAAAAATTCAGAATTTTATATAAATACATACATACAACACTCTATTTCTTGAAAATCTATTTCTTGAAAATGGCTAAATGTATAGCTGGAAGCGCTCGGATAAAAAGAATTATTGGAAAGTTTTATATAATTTATCATTCAGTATCTGTCTATATTTCTGAGATGAGGTATTATGTACATTATTTACATTATTCAGACTATTGTCCTCATCTTTGTCGCCATATTTATTCGGCCGTTGTACGCTCCGGCCTTCTTCAAACTGAACTCTTTATTTCGCTCACTGGGGTAGACTGTTCTAGTTCCACGTGCCATGTGTAATGGATATCAGTTATCTGTTATCTCCTGCTAATTTCTCTCTGAATGTTCTCCACTGCCTTAACCGGGTATTAAACTCACACTCTTTGGCTCAATGGATCTAACCAACGCCTTTATCCACTGTGTCATGTGCCCTCGAGGACATCTGTGTATGAATGTCTGGGTATTGTCAACCTAATGTCTTCAGCGACCATTTTTACCAGTGCTCATATTGCAATTTTTTGCTGTTATCACAACATATTTTTTTAAGAGCTCATATTGCAATTTTTGTTGTTATTATCGCTTTTCTCTGGCACTCCTTGTTACTGGTTTCCATATTGTATTAATTTCTATGCTTGGTCGGCTCAGGAGATTTTTGTGGCCTACCATATGTGCTGATTCCTTAAGTTTACGAATTTTGCAATGGTGTTCTTTGTCTATGATCCCAACCTGATCCCACAGAGGGCGTTGATCTCCCTTCTCTCTCCATATGTGGTCCGCCACGCCTGATTTTTCCACTTCCCCTCGTGTTACAGCTTTTTGGTGTTCTTGAAGCCTTACCATGAGGGGACGGCCTGTCTCCCCTTTATATTTCTTTCTGCAGCTTCACGGGATAGCGTACACACAGTCTTTAGTCATGTTCTCCTCTAAGGGGTGGGGTCTTACAAACTATTGTAGAAATATTTTAACGACCCTTTCTTTTGTCTAAACCACTTAATATAAAATAAAGTTTTGTTTGAAAAACTGAAAAATGTAAAGTTAAATCTATTTTCAAATGTGATTTTTTAAAATAATTTTAGTTATTTATTTTTCATTTTACAACAATTTGTTTTTTTTATTCCACAGAATATCAAAAACGAACATCGAGAATAAAATAATGTCCAGTGATTTATGATGACTGCTATAAGGAAAGATGACGAAGGAGTAGCAATTCAAGAGGAAACAAAGTAGAAAGAAAGAAAAAAAAATCGTTCTTTTCAGGGTCAACAAGACTTATTGAAAGTTGTGAATAATTTACACATCCCGATAGTATTTTTGTCTGTTTAATAACATTTTTGTTATAATTATAATAATGAAAATAAACATAAGCATGAAATACGATTAAAAATGCAGGACACATAAATTATTTGGATACCATGGGATCTCTTATTGCCACAAACATTATTTTAGTGGGTACCCGTCTTTGAGCCCTACACACAAGCCACTACTGGCGGGCAACGCCAGCGGTCATCTGGTGGCAGCCACCGGCAGGCTACCAGCGGGCCTCTAGAGTTTCACCAGTGGTAACATTGCCGAGATGAACACGCCGTCGGTCCGACAGTGAGCCACCAACGTTATTGGTATGCCACCCAATGGCAGATTGGTAGCTTGCGTGTAGGGAGTAGACTCGCTGTATTTTTTTTTTTTTGTTGTTAGTTTTTTTGTTTTGTTTTGTTTTGTCTTGTTTTTGTTTTTTGTTTTTTTTGTTTGTTTTTTGTCTTTCTTTAACCAGTGTGAATTACGTCTACCGGTTGGCGCGTTCGAGAGACTTCGAGAGCATGGGCTCACCGAATGGGTTCGAACCTGAGTCCTCCTTTATAGGAGAAACCAAAGTCTGACCTGGTCTGCTTTAGACCACTCGGCCACATATTATTTTATTCCGTGTACTTTCGACCTAGCATACTGTCATCATCAGGGTGTTGTTTATTTCGAGACAAATATTGTAGTGTTCATCATTTTCAAAGATAAAATTGCTGTGTTCATCTGAAAGCTTTTTTTTTTTAACTTCTGAAGTGAAGAACGCAGGTGAACACTTGACACCGCTTCAGGGGAGGTAACTAAGTATGATGTGTCGAAAGATTTAAGAAATAAGTATTAAAACTATTAGTGCAAACCTTGATATTTTAAAATATCTATTATACATATTCTAAAATATTTGTGCAGCATTCATAATTCATTTTATTAAGGATTGGTTTGAATTTTCGATATAGATAGCTTCAAGAATTTTTAGTTTATGTTTATTATTATGAAAAGTATAGATGTATTTTCAACAGGAATTTTGTCTGAATTGCGAATGTGGACAGGTAAGCTCTTATAAATGTATGAAAATATTAGACATATCATTCAAATAAAAACTCAGCCGCCAAGACAATGTTGTAATATGTCCAACATAAATTTTATTTTTATCGTTGGAGATACAATCTGCGAGAGGACATCTAAATTTATAAATAAATATTTTCTGTAACACCTTAGTAGATGGAAAAGAGTCGTTACGAAGGATTGAATTAGATATACTAGATTTAGTGTAGCATATAATTAATTTTATTTTTAAAATTTTTCACAGACACACACACACACACACACACACACACACACACACACACATATATATATATATATATATATATATATATATATATAAATTAATTGATTTAAAATGTGTTTTTTCGCTACACAGTTCTAACCATGTTTTACTTTCCATTTTTGAAACATGGTTAGAACTGTGTAGCGAAAAAAAACATATTTTAAATCAATTAATTTATAATATTAATGCTCTGTAAATTTACATTGAGCACTATTTTGTAAAATAAAAATGTCTATACGAACACCGGATTATATATATGTTCTTCTTTTATTTATATTTATATATATATATATATATATATATATATATATATATATATATATATATATATATATATATATATATAATGTACGTATAGCATCATTCCCATATTGTCTTGCACCTATTGCATCATTCGCTATATGTACGTAGCGTTACAAATCTTATTCATCTGTGCTTGACTTAAATATAATTTATGCATATGTCAAAGGGTAACGAATGCGTCATGTGAAAGCATGGCTATAATGTAAGTCGCCTGACGAATTTGTGCTGATCTCTCTAAACGAGTGTGCGTCTATGTTAAACCTTGATTTCTCCCGCCGTTCATAACCCAGCCACATCACAGACTCAATGTACAACCACCACAACGATCAAATAAACCTTAATTCACTTCCCTTTTCCGTATTTGCTAATGTGCATCCGGTTCGTTTCCTGAACAAGGTATTAACGAATTCCAGTCCCATAAATATATAGATTAAGTGTTTTCACTTACACATATATACACGTCCTTATCTGGGTGAAAAGCCAAGAACAAAATGCTAATATATTGAGCGTATTGCAATGCTTATATTGGGATGATTAAGTCGATCTATCTTCACGAACTATTCCAATATGTACTTGTAACTATGACATCATTCTTGAGGCGGGCTTGTACGTACGACGTCATTACTTTGGGTTTCAATGATTTATTGCGTTGATTCTGATTAAATTTTATTAGAACAGTAAGCAGTATCATTTTTTCATTCCTATTTATTGTATTCCCAGCCTTGATTTTTACCACTGTTGTTATTAGAACAAGAAGACTGGAAAATACCTTAACGAAGGCTTTAATCACCAAAGAGACCAGCAACAGGGCTAAACCTAAATAAGAAAAGACCAAGCCAAAGGAATTTACAAACAAGGCCCTCGAATCCCCTGACCAGTGGTGGGGGAGCGTTATCTTATCAACATTTGCTTTTTATGTACCTACATTTACTGATGTAATGAATATGCATACACCTGTGTTCCCCATCACAGGAATATGATTGGCTGGTGTCAGCCATAAATACAAGCTGATGCAGAGGTACAGGACGTCCATTGGACGACGCCATTGGCTATCCTATTGGTCTACGCCTATTGCCTACACCAATTGACTGCGACTACGACGAGTACCAGTCCATTACTGCTACCTGCTAGATTGTTTTACTCGGTTACAGTAGCCTAAACCCCTTAGCTACTTCGATCAAATATATCCCTTTCCGGGACATATCATTTATATACCTTACAAATTAAACTAAGCAAAAATGACTATTAAAGGATAAAAAAAATCGCGAATTTTGACGTTATTCTGGGCTCTTATTTTACGTCCAAATCCGTGAATTTGTTTTGCTTACGCTAAATGTCGAAAACACACTAAATGAAATTCCCTATTATTAAACTATAATGTTGGATGTGTTAAAATTATTGAATATTTTTTCACAAGAAAAATCTCAAATTCATGTTAAAAATTGTTTTTTGAATTTTTTTTTTTTTTTTAATTTTTTTTCAGCTCGTTAAACACGATATTAGTCTTCTGTGCCCTGCCAGTCGTCTACTTTGCTCTTTGATCTGAATCTAATTTGACACTAAGCGGTAAGAGATGAAAAGAACTTTTTCTCAAAAAGATGCAATTGGGAACCGTGAGTGAGAGGGTGGATATTTAAGTTCGGCCACCTCGCTAACCAATGTGACACAAAGTCAGTTTATAGTAGGAACCTTGAGTGAAGTACCCGTATCATAGATTCGGCACGAGACCTTGCACCGACCCTGGTTACAAATATATATTAAATAGAGTTCTAAGAGACGTAATAATTACATAAATAGTTCTAATTAAGGAAAGTAATGTATATGTCGAACATTAAAAATTAAAAATTATCAATTAACTGTTCTTAAATAGTCTGCATGCACAAGCAATAAAAAGCTGAGTTTAGATTAAAAATAGTTTTAACATTCATTTAATACGGTGCAAAATACAACGCTTGTCAATCAATTATTTTAATTTGGGATTAAATTTCAAGCAGTTACAGTTTAATTGTAAACTTTGTACGAGAAAGATTTTTTAACTAATCGATAAATTGCACAAATATTACATCATTCTAGTGTAGTGTTTCTCAACTTCTTAAGTAATAGCACATCTAGGAACAAATGATAATATCACGGTACACTTTGTAACATTATTTAAAGGGTATACATTTAAATATTATGAAATGAAACCATACATTAAAAAAAAAATACACACCCAAATATGAACTTACTTTATTTCAATGTTTCTATTCAACTATTTGTGCAGCTTATTTAGTAAAATACTAATGCTATGGCGTTATTACTTCCATACATACATTTATGCCGTGACAAATCTTCGCGGAACACGTAAGAGGATCCCGCGGCGCACGACGATTGGGAATCACTGTTCTAATGTAACAAAAATATCTCCTACGAAATAAGTTTAAAATTTAACATTTTAATTTCTAAAATTAGGACGTGGTTGGTCAAGGTTCTCCACAACTTCCTATTCTTTATATTTAACAAGCTTTAGTAAATGAGTGGCAGAACATGTACTGGGAAGGATAGTAAGGAGACAAGTATTGCTTCTTCTTAAGGGATGATCAAGGCTCTCCACAATTTCCTATTCTTTATACTTAACGAACTTTTGTAAATGGATGCCAGAAAATGTACTGGCAGGGATTTTAAGCAGACATGGCTCTCTACAACTTCCTATTTTTATACTTAACAAGCTTTTGTAAAGGGATGTTAGAACATGTACCGGGTGGGATAGTAAGGAAACAAATATTTCTTCTTCTTCGTGCATGATCATGAGTCTCCACAAGTTCCTATTCTTTATACTTAACGGAGTTTTGTAAAGGGATACCAGAACTGTTGTAAATGGATGCCAGAAAATGTACTGGGAGGGATTTTAAGCAGACATGGCTCTCTACAACTTCCTATTTTTATACTTAACAAGCTTTTGTAAGCGGATGCTAGAACATGTACCGGGAGGGATAGTAAGAAGACAAGCATTGCTCTTTCTTCGTGCATGATCATGAGTCTTCACAACTTCCTATTCTTTATACTTAACGGGGTTTTGTAAAGGGATACCAGAACATGTACTGGGAGGGATAGTAAGAAGACAAGCATTGCTTCTTCTTCTTCTTCTTCTTCTTCTTCTTCTTCTTCTTCGTGTATGATTATGGCTCTCTACAGCTTCCTGTTCTTTGTAGCTCGTAAACATTGTTATAAATAATCGCCTTAATGACACAGTATATAGAAGTCATATTTGATTCGATTGAAATAGAAATATCACTTTAACTTTGTTGATACTGGGTGACCTGTTGGTTAATGTTTGATGCCCAAGGATCTTTTTATTTATTTATTTTGGTTAGATTTGTCAGACACACAGGGGAAATGTATATTCTTCAAAGGGAAATATCTTTAAACTGATATGTATGTATGTATGTATGTATGTGCGTGTTGGGTATATATGTGTATCTATGTATGAGTCATAAATTTGCAGTCTCAAAGCTCAAAAGGAAAACTGTTTAAATGCGAGCATATATATATGTATATACACATGTACATGCATATAATCTTATTATATATTTCTAAACGAATTATACACATGTATTTTCACACAAATGTAAATATATATGTGCGTGTGTATGTAAACATACATGGTTCTGAACAACAGATGAAACAGAAAATTTATGCAAAAATTCATAGAAAAAATACCAGGAAAAAAAAACCCTCTAAAATCGTTTGATTTGTTCGGATGTGCCTGGAGGAGTTCAAAATTAACGATAGGTCTTCCTCGATAGAAAAAAATATAGTGAAATCATAGGGCCAAATCATCATCCATGGATTTATTCCATAGCTTCCACTGTACATATGCTGAATTTAAAAGAACTCAAGAAACAAACCAGCATCAAACAGACGGATAAAATACCAATGATATATGACTCAAAAGAATTTTCTTTTATTACTGTATTCTTGATTTTAACCCCGTCATGTTCAACCGAAAGTATGACGTCATAACTTTTCGCAAAATTTTTTTAAAAAGTGTCTTGTTTTTGAGTTCCTTTTCCGGTTCACGTAAAACTAATCTGTTTTATTCGAGATTCATCCGGTAAGAATCCAGCTATTTAATATTAACAAAAATATAAACTTCCTATGGAAAATTTCACCTTAGTATATAATTCAAAATACTCTCCACATCATTCCACACACTTCTCCTAACCTCCTTTCTGCCCTTAAAAAACAAAACAGTCTGCTAATTCTCTTTTCGGGATAACCATCAGCTGTTTCGTTACGTTCGCTTTAATCTTGTCCACATCGTTTCAAAAGCGATTTTATTTTGGGGGCAAATCCATACAAATCTGAGCGTACTCAAATGGATGATGAGATGATTTGCAAAATAAATGAACAAAACGGCATCACACACTACATAGGTTCGTTCAATGTCGTCTCACTGCCGAATGAGTAATTCCATAGGACAGGGTATTTTTCACAGTTGCAGTAATGTATCTTCTTATGAGTTGTTAAGTTGCTTTAAGGCCGGGTATCTGATTCGAAAGTAAGGTGAATTTCGGTATATATATTTTTTTTAAATTTTCACAAGTAGAAAAACTAAAAATGTAGAATAACGAGTTTATAACAATATACAACTTAATACAAACTGTAAGCATTTATTATTCTACCTAAAACATTTTTCCTGTCTTTAAATCTACAAATCTTTGCATGGCACTTTCTACACCTATTTTCTTTACAAGATCATTTTCTATTGACAAAATAGCCAAAGGATTTTATCCTGAGTCTACTGAGATTGAGATTTCCCAAAATTAAAGCCCATAAAAATATACTTGCGACCACGGTCGGTCGCAAGTATGTTTTTATGGGCTTTCATTTTGGGAAATCTTAAACACATGTCAAGGCGGCCTAAATGGTGACCCGGACGACTGCTCAAGTGGCCGGCCCTGTGTTCTGGATATATATATATATATATATATATATATATATATATATATATATATATATATATATATATATATATATATATATATATAAGCGAACATTGAAGACAACACTCAAGAAGCAACAGGCTGTTTCATGCCAGACGCAATCCTCAGGCCGCGATTGCGTCTAGCATGAAACAGCCTTTCGTCATTAAGTGTTGGCTTCAATGTTCACTTTTATATTTATATATGCTCTATCTTTATCTCTGATATTGAGCACTTTATCCCATAAATATAGCACACCTTAAAATTATATATATATATAATATTTATATATATATATATATATATATATATATATATATATATATATATATATATATATAATAAAAAGGCTTAAACACTAATATTCCATGGTCATAATTTATTCCATCGGAATCGTAAATACGATCCAATTCATCAGACCTACAAAAAGACATAATAAAATATTTCTTGTATAAGGCAATTCGAAAGCAAAAGAGAAGCGTGATAAGAAAAATGTTAAAGATCATTTTTAGCCCGCTTCTATGTTATCTCGACAAAAGAATAACAATAAAAAGCTACTATTATATACATATATATATATATGTGTGTGTGTGTGTGTGTGTGTGTGTGTGTGTGTGATTATTTTGGGGATTTAAGCAAATCATATAGTAATCCGCAACAGAAAGCACTGGACGTCCTATCTGGGACTCATCAGCAGTGCGCATCCGCTATCGAGAATCGAACCCGGATTGATTCAATACAACACAAACGTCAACCACGGTCCTTGGTGAAGAAGACACAAACTAGACTTGATATAGCACCGCTACTCACACAGTTCCGCAGCGATATTCGTCCAAGTATTAAGATAACCTCGGAACAGTGCCCCAAGAGCCACGGCTGCTTTTTGACCCTTAGCCGCTCCATCACAGAATATTAGCTGCCTCTAGCAGGGATGTACAAGTGATAAAATATATATATATATATATATATATATATATATATATATATATGTGTGTGTGTGTGTGTGTGTGTGTGTGTGTGTGTGTGTGTGTGTGTGTGTGTGTGTGTGCTAACCTAGTTGGAGAAAAATTCACACACTTAAACCTGTTGGTGTAATATATATAACGTGGAGAAATTGTCCTATAATTGAGTGGTGTTATTTCAGTTACGCCGACTTCGAAGTTTCGTGAGCTCATTGCTGTAATGTATGTATGTATAAACACTATTTGCATTTAAAACAGACGTGTGAAAATAACTATATAAATGTATTAAACACATCTAAAGATAATAAGTGTAACAACAAACAGATATATAGACGTACGTATATAAAAGTATTGCTGAATACGTTTTAATTGCTTTGTCATATCAGAGCATTAGCGTCTCCATTGATCCCCGATTCGTCATCATTTTCATTTCCATTCTTTCTTTCCTGTCCTCAGAAGATGACTCAGAAGGCTAACAGCTGACAAACGCATCTTTTAGAAAACATTACATAAAAACATACATCCATATATATATAAGGTGCAACAAAAAATCTATTGAAATTCAGACAAAGAAAAAATATCTGTCTATATTTCTGAAATGAGTTATTGTAACTATTTACATTGTTCGGAATGTTTTCCTAATCTTTATTGTCATATTCACGACGTTTCAACCGTTGTACACTTCGGATTTCTTCAGGTGATAAACGTTCGTATTTCAAACCGAACCTTTTATTTAGTCTACTGTGATTGTTCTAGTTCCACGCGCCGTGCCTTTTCTGGATATCTCAGTTTCAGTTATTTCCACTGAGTAATTCAACAATCCAAGTTTTTGTTCCTCTCTGCTGTGGCCAGTTACTGAACTCACAACTCTTTGAGTCAAGTCACTGGATTACGTCAACCAACGATTTTTTCCACTTGTCCAGCGTTAGCACGTGGAACAATGTTTTGCGGTAATTTTTAACATCAACTTGAGATTTTTATTGTTAAAAAGTTCAATAATTTTAATGCATTAACATTATGGATATAAAAAAAAACAGTAAATTTTATATAGTGTTTTTTCGAGATTTACTATGAGCAAAACAAATTGAAGGATTTGGACGGAAAATAAGCCTCTCAGAATTACGTTAAAGTCCGGGAAAATTTTCATCATTGTGGTAGGAAAAAGCAAATTTTGATAAAATTCACAAAGCACTGCAAGGGACCCTCAATCCGGTGATTCGGAGATAGTACACGCCAGCGCTGGCTAGAATACTCAATTTGAAAGATTTTGTTTGTATAAGAGAACACATTGTTGTGACCGGACCAATTTTCTATCTAGTCAACCCAGACCCCAGAACTACTGAAAATCAAGTACCGAGACCGCCTGGAATTTTCCCCGTTTCCTATCAAAGAAAGGCTTTCTTTATCTAACAGAAGTAGCCAAATTACTTATCTTGATCATTTTGTTCTTTGAACTGTTTTTATCTAATTCGTTCTAAGTATCATGTGTTAACCCGACTCATCGTAGTATTTTTTTAGTATCTACGCTTTCTTTTTTTCACGTGTTTTGTATCCTCTTACAAAAAACTCCGAATTTTTGTTTAATATTGGGAAAGTCTCACTTTAATAAATTTATAAACCTAAATAGACAGTTTTTTCTTATTTAAGGGGCATATTTTGTTACAGAGATAATTATTTTTATCCAACCCTCTAGACAGAATCTAAAAACTGCTACGAAATGTACAGAAACGGTCATTATTGACCCCCGTAACTATATATATAGCTATCGAAAAGAGAATAAGTACAAATTCAGAAAATGAGAAAATTATAGAAATTACTATGTTCATAGAAAATTTTCTCATTTTCTATGAACATAGTAATTTCTATAATAAAGCCCTAAAGAATAATGGCTACAAAAGCCCAAAACTCAATTATATAAAAAAAAGTAAAAAAATCATTTGCTATACACCCCCATACAACCAAATGGTAAAAAATAAATTAGGACAAAAATTATTTCCATTAATCGCTAAACATTTTCCTAGAAATAGTAAACTCAGTAACATTTTTAATAAAAATAAAATTAAGTTGCAGTTGTACTGAAAACTTGGAACTGATTATTAAGAAAAATAATGCTAATATCTTGAGTAAACACTAAGAACAAAATCCAAAAAATTTAGAAATTATAATAAGTAGAAATGAAGATAAAGAAAAATGATGTAACTGTAGAAATCCTCAAAACTGTCCTCTTAATAATAAATCTCGCACCGAATCATTAGTGTACCAATATCTCATCTATTGAGGATCCAGACAAAGTAAAAGTCTACATTGAATGCACAAGACATGAACCCAAAAGGCGTTAGAACCAACATCAATGTTCTTTTAAAATAAGTAAATACCGAAATCAGACGTCCCTATCTAAATATTTCTGGCATTTAAATGGAAGTTAATAAAACCAATAAAACAACTACTGTAAAATGGAAGATTAATAAAGTCCTAGAGTTTTTGTAGGTGATTTTTTTTATTTTTTTTATATAAATCAAATAACCCATGTCCTTTGTGCATACATGAGAAATTATACATGAAATAGCTATTTTTTGCAGAAACTGTCAAAGATTTTTCTTAAATAATGATTAAATGGAAAAAAGAAGCAGAAAGATGAAAAATGAAACATACATATTTATACTTGATCTTTGAATAATAATTTTTAAATAAGAAAGTAATTCTAATACTTGTTTTAAAAAACGTATAGTCTATTAGTAATTAGAATTAGGAATAATAATTTGAAATTGTAGGAATAGATTTTGAATATTAAAAATGCGATGTACTCATATTCAAACGTCCGTTTTGAAAAAATCTTTGTGTATACAATTATAAATTTAACGGCAAAATAAAAATGCCAAAAAACAGGCGACATGCGAAAAACGGATGTCATCATTTGTTGAACAGGCATCTTATCCTAGCTTAACTTAACCTGATTTTGAAAGTAACTCATATTTTGATACACAGGTTGTCTATCAAAATGAATACCCTACAACACCTTATCAAAATGATTGAATTTCCCGTAACCTTACCAACTAATATCAAGAATGTATGTGCTTATAAACTCAGTAAATTTTAAAATAAGTTATTCCAAAAATCGTTAGAAAATGAAACAGTACTAGGAATCTTAATTTAATTCTATAATTAAATTATAGTTTTAGTTTCTGTTTTTGAAACAGGTAATTCCTATGTAGCGATGGAACATATATATATATATATATATATATATATATATATATATATATATATATACACGTATATGATTGGTGTATACGGAATAAATTCCAATAACCAACAATTACTATTCTCAAAAGAGTGCTCAATACAGAGTAGAGCGAATATAATTATTTATTTAAAAAATTATAACATAAATATGTTATAAAATCAATACAAAAATAGCCATTTTGTTTCAACACCTCTGGTGCCTTATGAAGTGATTATGTTGAATGTAGATTGTAGAATAAAGGTTTTAAAAAGTTCAAATTAATTAACCACCCCTCGTAAGGGGAAACGCTGTTACATGAGCTGAAATGACCAATCAAAATACAAGTATACGAGAATTCAAAGAACTTGACAACGAAGTTATGTTATAATAACTATTAAATGTTTTAAAGTTAGGTTTATACTAAAATTAATTTCCTAATTGTCGAAATTGTTCACTAGGGTACGCTGTCCTGACACTATATGTACATGACGAGAACTTGCCTCGTTCTCCTTTTACTTTGCATTTGACAAACACACATATACGTACGTACGAACATTCATCAAAATATGAATACTTTACGTTCACGCACAAACTCACATGTTAATATCTTTGTCCATTGTAAATTTTGTTGTTTAATACATATAATTGTTTATATATATATATATATATATATATATATATATATATATATATATATATATATATCTTTGGTTGGACTCAGTCCGTTATATTCTTGTAGTGGACTTTATAATATTCTATCAGGAGTCACACACGTGTTCCTAATTTAACAACTCGTAAATCCATGGTCCGCTACGACTTCCTCTTAATAACAAAGATTTTGACGATAAAATTTTGATTTATTAAGTTTGGAGTATTTTTTCATCATGGTATGCTCATTTTTCAGTGAATATTTAGAGTTACCTACTCAGCTTCGGTGCAATAACCATGAAAAGATTGCATGAAAAGATTATGAAATAAACTGATAATAAAAGTAATAAAACCATTTCTATCTAATGTATTACTGGCATAAGTAGGTACCGATTCACTTTTAGAACATTTGAAATTTTATTAATAAGTTATAAAGTTTTAATTTTTTTTAATTCTCTATTAATTTGTAGTGGTTAGGCGAGACTGTTATTAAGTAAAAATTATATATAATATATATATATATATATATATATATTTGCTATATATAATTTGTCTACCATACTGACTGCACCTGATTCGTGATAATGACTGAGACAGTCGAAAGTACATGAGGTAAGACAGCTCAATCACATGTTAAAAGTGAGGTGGTTAAATCACCTATTAAAAGTAGATAGTTAAATCAGTTGTTAAATGTGAAGAGGCTAAATCAGATGCTAAAAGTGGGAGAAGGTAAATTGGATGCTAATAAAAGTAAGGAAAATAAACCAGATGATAAAACTGGTGAGGCTAAATCAGTTAAATGTATAGGGGAAACTGAGCCTTGAGGAAGTAGTGCTGCGCTGGGTCAAGAGGGTGGCTGCTCTAAGACACTATGTGTGGCAGCAGGACTCTGCACGATGGTACACAAGCAGGAGAACCCAATTATGGCTATCAGACAATTTCTGCAACAAGATCACCTGGCCGCATCTGGTCACCTAACTCCCCAGACTGCAACCTCCTTGATTATTATGTGTAGGGGCGACAGAAAAAGAAATTCCTTGTAGCACTAAAGATGAACTGGAGGCAAGGATTATGCATTCGTTTAAGTTGAGACCATCCAGAAGATATGCAGGAGATTCTGAAGTCGTTTTGAAGTCGTGATTGAAGCCAATGGTGATTTTATTGAATAAATTTACTCTTTAGTATTTCAAGATATTTTGGTGTAATTTTGGTAAATATATCTGTTAAAATGAGAAGTCAGTGTTATTTTCATTTTTGTGTAATTTGGACGGCAATTTACCCATCGCACCCTGTATACGCGTGTGTGTGTCTGTGTATATGTAGGTTGTAACCCTATTTCGATTAATACCATCTCTTGATTACTCTTCAAATATGGACAACGTTGACGGGATTTGGGGTCTGCCCCAATCTGACAGATGCGACCACATTCATTACACTTTATATCAAACAGTGTCAAAGGTAGATTATCATCAAGATTATTAAGATGGTAATCTTAATTACGAATATCACTCTTGTGTTTTTATGATCAATTCGAATCTGTTTAAAGTCTCTCCTATCACTCTGCATCGTTTTGCTCCAAATAGATATTAAATTTTAGAAATACTGCATTTTTTTCATCCAACCCTCTCTTAAAGTGCATATTATATATATTATCATACATTTTGTTTTGATTTTAAATGCACATGTTTTTGTTGTTGCCTTTTTGCATTTTCTGGAATGATCTCTTGACCTCTTCCGCACATGAGACTGCTGTGGAAGTATCAGATGCTAATGTTTCGGAAATAAAAGGAAAATTGAAAATGAAATCTTCTGATTCATTTTAAAAATTAATGCCAGATAATTTAGACTAATGATACAGCTCTGCTCAGTAACGTAGTCATAGATCGATGCAAAGAAAACGAATTTATTCTTCTGCTTAGATCTCAGCTCCACCCAAAAATGGTGAGGCTGAAGTACCCCTACTCCACCCAGCACCCTGATAATGTCGTGGACGGTCATGTAGAAAAACTCTCCGTCTTCAGCAGTATTATCATTTCCTCTATTGCATTCGCCACGCAACAAAATCGCCGGTTAACTTTATTGCTCAGAAGAATAAAAGGTTATTTTTTCCGGTTGCAATGCGTCGTTAAAACAATGCAATATCCCAGTAATGTTTAGCAATAACGCTTTGTCCGAGTTCCAGCAATTCGTATGAATAAATAATAAATTCCATTTGGTTCTCACCAAACACAGAGAGCTTATTCCCCATTAGAGTTCGTTTCGATTGATATGTTTAAAGCTATCCTGGAGTTAAGCACGATTCTCTTCATTTAAAACCCATCTGATGAATCCATTTTTCCTCACCAGATGCTATTGTGTTAAAAATAACTTCTTTTTTTCTTTATGTGCTGACTAATAGAAAAACACGTATTTAAACGCCGACTGATGCTAGTTTCTATAAGTTCATTTTAAATCTGTTTTCCTAGTAAGTTTTTTTTTCTCAAGGCTTCTAAATGATGTACTAAAATTAACTTATCATACAAACAATAAACGATACTATAAGCCTGAAAGACTTCCCTAAAATTGTGTAGATGATGGCGCCAAGGACTTTTGCATTAATTTATTACAGATATGTTAAGAAGGTATTTAAAAATTGTTAGCTTCTCTGCTGTAAATTGTAAGTCGTTTTAAGTGCATCTGTTTGAAATTCAGTCTTATGCGCATCCACACATGTTGTTTGCATGGCTGAGTGGTGGCATTGGGCGAAAAATTAAAATTAAGCAGAAAAGAAGGTAAAGGGTGTAGAGAGAGGAGTAAAGAAAAAAGCAGGCGTAAAGAGAGAGGTGCAGAGAGAGTAGAAGAGAAAGAGTTGAGAATGAAGAATACGGAATAATGCGAAAAAGCAAAAACAAAACAAATGGCGAGAGATTGATTAATGGAAAAGAAAATTTCGGATTACAGAAATCCATCAATCTATTTCCTGTGTTTGTTTGTCACCCGATGATCGACTGACACCTCTCCGTTTACATGGCCACCTGCCGTAGTGCAATAGTTGACATACAACTCTCGTAAGCCACTGTTAATTAATTCATTTCGATTCTTATTCAACTCTCAGGACCCTTTACTATGGACTAAGTTCGGTAAATATCTACATTTAGTATGTCCACTCAACTGTATAACCACCAAGAAACACACGTGCAATATATATATAAAGTAAACTGGAGCAAACCAATATTTTGCAAAATGACTGGAAAAAATAGTTCTCGGTCGTTCTTAATGGAGGAAAATGGTGCACATTGATAGGAGAGACTTTAAACAGATTCGAATTGATCATAAAAACACAAGAGTGATATTCGTAATTAAGATTACCATCTTAATAATCTTGATGATAATCTCCCTTTGGCACTGTTTGATATAAAGTGTAATGAATGTGGTCGCATCTGTCAGATTGGGGCAGACCCCAAATCCCGTCAACGTTGTCCATATTTGAAGAGTAATCAAGAGATGGTATTAATCGAAATAGGGTTACAACCTACATATACACAGACACACACACGCGTATACAGGGTGCGATGGGTAAATTGCCGTCTAAATTACACAAAAATGAAAATAACACTGACTTCTCATTTTAACAGATATATTTACCAAAATTACACCAAAATATCTTGAAATAGTAAAGAGTAAATTTATTCAATAAAATCACCATTGGCTTTAATCACGGCTTCAAAACGACTTCAGAATCTCCTCCATCTTCTGGATGGTCTCAACTTAAACGAATGCATAATCCTTGCCTCCAGTTCATCTTTAGTGTTACAAGGGTTTTTTTTTTTTTTTTTTTTGGGTCTCTCTCCCCTACACATAATAATCAAGGAGGTTGCAGTCTGGGGAGTTATGTGGCCAGATGTAAAAGGTGATCTTGTCGCAGAAATTGTCTGATAACCATGACTGGGTTCTTAGTCCTTAGCGGAGGGAGCAACAGGTGAAGTAGAAGACCCATAAACTTCCCAAAGTAGGTTGTATATGGCCTTACTATCCTTCACATCCGATGCAAGCTTTGTCACTCCTCCATTTGTTCATCATCACGCGCAAATTTCGCTGCATATTAGCTTTTACAGTCTTTAAATTGGTCTCAATTTCCTTCTTCTGATCACCAGGTAAATCACTATGAAATAACGCAGAGTTGAGTTTATTTTTCTCTTACAAGATCTTTTCTATGGGCTTGTCATTCTGATCAAACCAATCCTGATGCTTCTTATCAGTAAATACAACATCAGCACATGCCTCGTAAACTGTCTCCTTCAAAGACGTCCAGTTGTTTTCACTTACTAAAGCATCCGTTTTATCGACTAGATTCTGTCTAACCTCAGAAACTTGCAAATGACTAACATTCAGCCTCTTTGGAAGTGATACCCCTCCCCAGCTTTCCTTTTACGAACAACACACTTGAATCTGACGATGGTCAGTCCAACATTCAGTCCTACGCATCACATGCACAATACATAGATCCTGTAAATCACGGCGCCTCACAAGAACATAGTCAATTATGCGCCACTGTTTTGACCCAGGATGCATCCATGTTGTCATATATTTGTTCTTTTGTTAAAATATTTTGCTACCAATTAACAGGTTCAGTTCCGTGCACATTTACAACAGACCATTGCTGTTGCACTTTCCAACCTCATGTTTAACAAGAACCTTTTATGCCTCACACTCGCGACCCACCCGTGCATTAAAATCTCCAAGAATGAAAATTTTGTCTGCTACAGGTACTTTCCTAACAAGAGATTTTAGTTCGTCTTAAAAATCTTCATTTGCTTCATCTGTGCAAACCATGTTTGGTGCATAAACACCAATCAAGGTTGCATATCTTCCACATCCTAGAGAAACTATTATAGTGATCATTCTATCATTGACACCTGTTGGAAAATCTTCCAACTGATTAGTTATTGATGTCCTAATAGCAAAAGCAACGCCAGATTCCTTATTTCCCTCCTTTCTTCCGCTTTAGAAAAACGTATACCCACCAAATTTCTCCATGAAATGACCCTCCCTAAGTAATCTAGTTTCCGAAATGGTTACAACATCCATATTATATCTTTGAAGCTCCTTATCAACCAGTCAGATCTTTTCTCAGGTCACTGTACATTTGCTTCAGCATCAATTAAAGTACGCACTTTCCAGCACCCAAAATTAAGTGGTTTGCACACAGTAGCATAATGACGGCCGGGCCCAAGCTGCAGCGCCCTGGGACACCTGCCAGGCCAGACTCTTTCACATATGGTTCCAGAGCCCTTATTGCCATTTTCGATTGTATGTACATTCATTGTAATGCAAGTTGCCTTTTTTAAGAATACGACCAGCCATAATTCTACATTAAGATGACAAGTGCAGAAAAGAACTCCAGATATTACGCAATACTCGTGTATGAAGCTTTTATAGTGTCAAAGGCAGTGCACAGAGACAGATCCACTCTCTAAACAAAAGATGATATTTACCAAAACAAAGAACAAGTCAACATCACTTGATACCATCAAAAGCCAAAGGTGTTATATCAAAGTTTTCCTTCTCCTGCATGTCTGCTTTGACTAAGGCTAAGGAGGACATCTCCCTCCCCCAGTGGTTTAATCGCGCCAGCCTGAGCATTTCTATGCCCCAGCGGCATGGGTTTTACACTTTTATTTACACTTTAGTAGTATTTTCCTGGGTATGACGATAAACTACATCCGACAGCAAGGCCTCTGATAAGGAGGGTTTGAGGAGCGTTGAACTACCTTGTAATAGCTATTGTTCACCCTGACCCGGAGTGGTACCACCTGTTAGGGTCCCAGCTATGGGTAAATAGTTACCCCCTTTCCCAAAGTACAGTCAAAATCCTACAAAAGTGTACATACATACATACATACTTCATATTAGCATCAATATTGTTCTTTGTCGGTATGAGCATTTGAGTTGACATCCCTCATTTGTTTTTTTTTTTTTTTTTATTATTTTTATATACTGAAATTAATAACAATCGGCCTGGATTGAGAAGTCCTACTGAAGATTGTGCCTCCAACTGGAATCGAACCTGTAGCAATTCAAATATGTGTACCCACTAAAAAATAACGTTTATAGTAATAAGAATTAATGTCGATTAAAACATTCATTGATTCCTTGGTGTTTTCTCTGTTTACATTTGTATACACACACACACACACACACACATATATATATATATATATATATATATATATATATATATATATATATATATATATATATATATATATATATATATATATCGTGAAATCTCGGTTCACGAATTTAATTCGTTCCTGAAGGCCGTTTGTAACCCGAAATGTTTATAAACTAAAACTGCATTACGAATATGAATCAACGTAGAGAAAAAAAGTTACAGTACATTAAAATTTTTGGAAAAAAAAGTACAACACAACACACGAATGTATACAACACGGCGGTCAACTCAGAAATTGTTCCGTTCTGGTTAACTTAGCTCAGCAATGTTGTTCGAGAACCGAAATTTTGTTCGAGAACCGAGGCATTTTCATCTTGAATTTTCTGTTCGAAAACCGATTTGTTCGACATGTGAGACGTTCAGGAACCGAGGTTGCACTGTATATATATATATATATATATATATATATATATATATATATATATATATATATATAATAGAACTTCATTCCCAGCCGACACAAAGGAGTGCTTTTTCTTCTGTTGTCTTGACCTGATTCCATCTGATTTATAGATATTCCATTCTATGAAGCGATATGCGAAAGGTGCCATTTTCAAGATGACGAAACGCTGATTAATGAGTCCTGATTGCATTCCCGATCAGAGGAGTTCTGCAAAAAACATTTTCCCCAAGTGCACCAAATGACAGAAGTGTGTAATTGTATGTGCGATTCTATATCGAGAATAAGTAATCAGGGAACCAATTTTCGTTTTTTTTTATCTCTCCACTGGAAATAGGGGATGACAAATCATTAATGAACGTACAGTTGTACGAAAATGTATTTGACCCTTAAATCGTTTTCTTTATTATTTTTTCCGGTCAATCATCCCGAATCTGAATTGATAACTACTTACTCAATTAGCGTCAGTAAAATATTTTAATACATGAACTGACAACAGATAAGAACCAATAAGGTTATTTACATAATTATCAATATTTTATTATAATGAATTTTATTATAATGAATTTTATTATAATGAATTTTATTATAATGAATTTTATGAAATATCAATCGTTATCTTGTCTTAATTTCTTTTATTGTTCTCGCTCCTTAATAATGTTTTCTTATATTCTTTGACACTCAGCACCCCCTCTGCGTGTTAGTGGCTTTGCTACCTTGCTTGGGATGAAAAGGTTAAATATAAATAAGTACTTGGGTTGAGACTCATTTCGCACTGATCATTACTAATAAAGGTTTCTGCATTCTCCAATAACAATTGTGCATCTATCAACTAGCATTTTAACGCACTCTTCTATGTGGAGGTTAGTGGCTTTCATTGATGTAAAGAAGTTTCTAGTTCATGCTACAAACATTCGATTTGACTTCGGCCAGGTGATTACGAAGGTCATTTCATTACACTGGCCTTCTTTGTATTTTTTTCAATCACATTCACCTCAAGTAAGGCAATAAAGCCACTATGACACAAGAGGTTACTGGGTGTGAAAGAATTAAAAAACACAAACATTACTAAAGAGAGAGAACAATAGAAGAGTAATACGGAAGAGTAGATAATGAGTGGCATTGCATTTAAATTTTTGAATATCAGAGTTAACTAGAAAGCATGGAACCGAAAAAGTGCGGGAGAAGAAACTGTTAGCATAGAACTTACGGTTACATATAACCAATTAAACTGTAAAATGACGAGACCTTATTGCCAATCTAAGTACTGAGCTTAAGTTCATAAATTCTAGGTGGCATAACGAAGAACTCATCTGAATAATTACCATGAATATATTTATAGGAAAAGCACAGGGAAGCAATTTCACGTCACTGGGAAAAGGATTGAAGCCAGGTCAGGACCAATAATATTGCTGATTCTTCTTTGGATTTTATCGAGAATCTCTAAATATATAGCAGGAGCACCAGATCATATGTGGCAGCAATATTCTAAGCATAGGCGAATGGTTGACTTATATATATACGTAAGATAGATTCTGAAGAAAAAAATGTCAAGTACGACACAGTGAACCAACTTTTTTAACAGCTGATCTAGTAATTTATTCAATATTGTCTTTCTACTTTCATGTCAGCCGAAAATATTAGCCCGAAAAGATGCCACGTGTCACTCTGCTGGAGGTTAGCTTCAGCTATGTTTATAGAAGGCAGAAAATGGGCCTTTCAGAAGCTTAACAGAGATCAGTATTGTCTTGGTTATCAAAGTGAGTTTTGGGTTATTTTCTTGTTAGATGAATCACCTATCAACATGGACAGCAAAGGATAAATGATCTTCCAAAAGAATAAATTGATATTTTAATGAATCCCTTTCCCCTAGTGACTGGTGTGTTAAAGTCGCCCCATAAAAAGATGTCCACTACCATGCTTCACTGGTCAGTTTTGGGGTTTTTTTTTCACATCGTGAACAGTCTTCATCTTTTCTTCAAATGTTTCGTTTTTGTCTATCGGGTTTAATTAACCTATACAGCGAAACGTCCTTAAGAGATCTAGAAGTCCTATAAGGACTTATGATAAATAATCCTGATAGGATTTCTACTTCTCTAGAGGTGGCTATAATCTTAACAACATAATATATGCGGATGACCGTTTTAATGGCAGACACTACAAATTTCTATATAAGTAAAACTAGAAAACCTCCGAGAAAAGGTACCAAAAGAAATGAAGAAGAAAGAAATAGCCTAAGCTCGATTCTGAACAAACGGCTTCCATGTGGATAGAAAAGGGGTTTACTGACTACTACAAAATTGAAAGGGTCTGTATTTATTTGGCCTATAAAAAGAGAAATAAAAAATGCAAGATTTATTACTGACGGACATAATCTTCACAGTATAAGATATGCAGTTGACACTGTGTTAAGAGCAGATTCAGAAGGATAATTGCAATTTTTTTAGACAAGGTAGCAAAGTAAATCAAGAAGAACAGAACGACCATTAAAAAAAAGAAAACATAATATACAGTCGTCAACTAAAGAGGCCGCCAAAGGTCGTATTTTCGAATTGGTTTAATCACCTATAGATAAGGGGTTATTAAATTTGTAGGTATTATAATCTGAGTAGTGTAGTAACAAACAATGGAAAGATTTGAAGGTGCGTCGGAATAGCGGAAGATACTTTCTAAATGAAAACTTATTAAGACAGTAAAATTTCGTTAGTAACAAAAAAATATAACCTGAACTGCTATGTCGTATACATCCTCTTGTATGACAGTGAATGCTGTACGATTGCTTTTGAGATGAAGAACAGGACTCGACGGGACAGAGATGTCTTTCTATAGACGGAGGCGAGCAACAAGGAACTTCTAAAGAAAATTGGGACTATGACACTTGTATGTTAAATATGAAAGAGACTGGGACAAATAATGAGGAAAGAGGGTTTGAAGAATATTAAAAAGGGTGTGACATCCCATCGGACTTATTCAACCCATACAGCGAGACGATTCTAAGAGAATTAGAAGTTCTACCAAGATTCATTATTGACGGCCACAATCATAACAATATAAGATATGCAGATGTCACAGTGTTTTTTGTTTTTTTACAAGCATTCACCCCAAGCAAGGACGGAGTGTCACTAGTCCGCCAGAGGTTACAGAGAGTGAAGGAAAGAAAAAGGACTGGGTATAAGGGGGGGGAGGAAAGGATAAAAAGAAGAACGGGGATCAAGGCATCAGAAGATGTCGATTGACATTACATTTAAATTTTTGAAGATTATAGTTGTCAGGGAAGCAAGTAAGAGGAAGGGAGTTCCACTGTCGGGAAGTGCGAGAGAAGAAGCTGTTGGAGTAGAAGAGGCGGTTTCGATAGTAAAAGGGTGTGACCGAGATGCTAGCCTAGTATCACGCTTAAATTCATGCACTTCGGGCACCAGTGAATATAGCACGTCAAAGCAGTTGCCATGAAAATATTTATAGAAAAGACACATCACATCTATAAGAAAATGACTGCAGCGAGCCGCCAAGTCAGGACCAATCACGTTGCATATCCGTCTTTAGATTTTATCGAGAACCTCAAGATAAACAGCTGGGGCACCAGACCATATATGGCAACAGTATTCAATGCATGGACGAATGGTAGATTTGTAGGTATGAAATATGGACTCAGACGAGAAAAGCCTTCTGACGCGACACAGAGAACCAACATTACTTGCAGTAGATACAGCTATTGATTCAATGTAGTTGTTCCACCACAGGTCAGTGGAAAACATGAGACCAAGAAGACGCAGAGAGACGCTCTCGTGAAGTTGAGCATGAAACATGCTTATAGGAGGCAGAGAAGTTTCTCTATGGTGAGTAAATGACAGCAGTTTCGTTTTGGAAGCATTAAAATTTACCACCCATTTCCTGCCCCAGTCAACAACAGATTGGAGGCCCTTTTCCAGGCCAACGGCCAGGTTAACTTTATCATCAATGCCTGATTTTATTATTGAGACAGCAGTAAATGATAGTGTCGTCTGCGTAGATGACGACCTGAGAACTGATGACATCGGGAAGATCACTGATGAAGATTAGAAATAGTGTAGGATAGAGCCTTAGAGAACACCAGCGTTCGCATGAAAGGAACTGGAAGAGAAAACCCGTTCAGGATGACCTTCATTTCACGGTTTGATAGAAATAAATTAAAGGAACTCCTACTGAAAGTAGTAAAAGGAAGCAAGAAAAAAGGACTAACCATCACTTGTAAGAAAACAGAAATGGAACAGCCCAACATGCAAATTACATATTAAAGATACCAAAATCAAGCAAGTACAAAAATGTAAATATGTTGGAATAGTTTTAACAGAGAACGGAAAATGAGACACCGAAATCCGAAAGAGAATTGGGATAGTGGAAGATGACTTTCAAAAGCTAAGAAAAGGAAATTTCATTGGAAACAAAGAAAGTGTACCGAACAGTTACGCAATACCAATCCTCCTGCATAGCAATGAAAGCTGGACAATTTTCACAGATGAAGAAGAGATTTGAAGCAACAGAAATATGGTTCTACAGAAGGATGCTGAGTTACCATAGACTGAATATGTGAGCAACGACAAAGGTCTAGAGAAAATGGAAATGGAATTGCACTTACCGCCAAAAAGACATAGTTGAAATTTCTGGGGTAGATAATGAGAAAAGAGGGCTTAGAGAACTTAAAAAGCACAGGGCATACTGCAGACAAGAGGGACAGAGGAAAGCAACGAAAACCTTATCTAATGAGCACCGAGTATTTATAATTTGCAGCATCTGAATTTAACATTTGTCAACAGCTTTTTATCTGATTTGTATCAACTAGAAATATGAATTTGCACAGATTACATTATACTCACAGTATTAGAACAAACGCACGGATGTGTTCACACAAAAAAGCAGAAAAAGCTTCCGGCGAAAATAAGCTCACGCAAGGAGAAACCAAATTATAAACAAACATACATTCTAACAGCTCGAGGCTGTTTCTCTGTAGCAGCGTAAAACAGACGTAGACATTACCGCTACTTCTTTTTAAGGAAGAAAGGCAGGACGACTCTTTGAATGATGACGACATTCAAAATGGCGAAGCCATCGACCATGCTGACAAAACAGATGAAACTCTCATGACATTTCTCTTAGACATGGACAGCAGTGAAGCAGACTAAAATGCGGTTAAGATCCTTGAGAATATATATATATATATATATATATTCATGAATTATTCACACAAAAACAAATGCAAAGGTTAATGATTTAATTGGCGAGAAATCCATCGTCGCAAACAATTCAAATAATATACAAAAACCTCCGAACCTGTTATGAATGAAAAGATCCTTGTTTCTATAAATTTCTGCCACATTAGTTCTTATTTTTACTACAAGCTTTCGTCTGTTCCTACAGACATCTTCAGGTATGGAATAGATGTTGTTCTTGTTTTTTCTCTCAGTAATAAGAGGACAACGAAAATATATGTATTGTTGTATCCGAAAATGCTATTGGAAATGAGTTATTGTTTTTGTATATATATGTGTGTGTGTGTGTGTGTGTGTGTGTGTGTGTGTGTGTGTGTGTGTGTGTGTGTGTGTGTGTATATATACAGGCTGTCCATAAAGTTCCATATATATATATGTCCATATATATATATATATATATATATATATGTATAT
Organism: Acanthosepion pharaonis; assembly: GCA_903632075.3. Classification (NCBI taxonomy): domain Eukaryota; kingdom Metazoa; phylum Mollusca; class Cephalopoda; order Sepiida; family Sepiidae; genus Acanthosepion; species Acanthosepion pharaonis. The sequence continues at coordinate 5,488,663 of CAHIKZ030000058.1, forward strand.
ATATAGATATATAGATATATATATAGATATATATAAACAAGTAAATAGTGTTTGGTTAGAGATGTAAATTCTTTGTTACACATTAGTTTAGACCACAGAAATAACTTCGGCTATACTATCTTGAATCAAATCAATAAATCTTAGTTTTGATTCGGATATACTATTTCGAATAATGGCAGTAAACAATTTTGATTCGTACAGACCATCTTGGATAAAGTCATCAGTATCCTGGCGATATTTTGGCCAGAAAAATGTATTTCTTGTGTACAATGCACACTCATAACATTTAGGATTAAAAATCTGACAAAAGGACCGTATTTTCTGTTTGATTTTCTCGCAGAAGGACAAGGAGATATGGAGAGCCATGATCAGTAAGGTAGTGAAGAGACAGAGTAATAGAAGAAGATGATGATGGTGATGATGATCTGGTACTAGCTTTGAATTCATAATTGTTTAATTGGATCCAGACTTTTGCTAGAATTGTAATTGCGAGTTCAGAATCAATAGAAACAGGGCTATCAATAATTAAGCAGTAGTGAATAAGAACAAGTCGAGATATCTCGAGATATGCACAGCGGGAGAACAATCTACACCCATATATATATATATATATATATATATATATATATATATATATATATATATTCAGTTGTATGGATATGACTTGTTTCACGCTTCAAACTGGTTTTTTTAAAAAAAAAAATTGAATCTATTTATGCTTGTTTGTGTTTGATTGTGTTTGTTGATGGGAGGGGAATTTTCTTCGGTGTTTGTTTGTGATTACACTCTCTCACACATAGACACACATACATACACGTGTACGCATTTTAGTTCATACAAACACAGCCATATAAGCAAAAGCGTGAAACCCAGGGTCACAAACTCATATCCATACAACCGAATATGTTAGTTCTATCACAGATATTGAGCACTTTCAACTAAATACTGCTCATCTCTCTCTCTCACTCCCTCTCTCTCTCACTCCCTCTCCTTATATATATATATATATATATGGTGGTGGACTCTCCCGCCGTATTCGACGTATGAGGGTCAAGCAGGTCAGTTCCTAGAAACCGACAGCCAGACACTAGCACATATGATTTGATTATAGTGATGAAGGCTTTGTACAAAACCAACCGCACTTTTTCAAGGACATCTTGCACTACGTGCCACAAGGTCCGCAAACGACCCTCCGCAGGTTTTGAATACAGAGTTGACTTCTCTTGGACCAGTTGCCATCCAAGATAAGCGGCCCGTGAAGGCACGAATAAATAGGCCTAATCAGTCATGTTCCTAGAAATGATGCGGCAAAGCTTTGGTCATCTTTGGTCTTCTTATTTAAGACGCATATCATTCGTTTGTTCGCCGAAACACCGCTATCTATCTTATGTCTCCCTTGAGGTCTATGCAGCAACTGAACAAATCTCAACAAGTATTCACGCGATCACCAAGACTCCTTAGACTGGTAGTAAACTCGTCTTGTTAAAAGAGAGATAATTGACTTGTGCACCCCTACGACATAAAGGTTAACCGGGTCGACAGACAACTGAAATAGGCAAAAACAACAACAATGAAGAGGAGATTATTTCGAATGTAAATAAGGTGCGTATTATGCACGAATGATTCCGGTGCTAAGTTTTGATGGAATACCTATTAATGATTGTAATCTCTTGCTAATGTTTAATTTCGTAACCGTGACATTAATTTACTCAAACACCATCCCTACTTTTTTTTGTTTTGTTTTTCAAGTGTCATCTAATGGCCAAACATTGATTAAGGGGTGGACGTGGGTGTTATCGAAGTATGTGCCATTCCCATGAGCGTTAGAACAAAATCAGGCTAATGAGAAGGTGCCGTTGTCAAAATTGTTTCGTTGGCTTCACTCACCGATATCTGATAACTGGACGCTTTTCACACGTCTAAATACGAAGGCACATATCTATAAATGAAGATTTGTGGCGAGCAATCAATAAACAAATGAGATAAACATTTGTTTTTTGTTGTTGTTTCTTTTAAATCTCACCAGTCGCTTGAAAAGAGATTTAAAATGATTGCTAATCAAAAGAATCAAGTTGATTACTGTAGATAATTTTCCCATTCAGTCTGCCAAAAGTAGGTGTTAAAATCTAGCCATTAATCAACTCGATCTATGGCTACCATAATAACACACAGATATTCTTTTACAATAATTTTCACCCTGTAAACGCTTCAAGAGCCACTAGAGATAATGGGTTACAGAGTAAGAGGTGGCGTTTATGGGGTAAAGTTAACGGTTAAACCCCAGATTAAACATATTGTTTGTAGTGATCGGACAAGCATCCTCTTGGGAGTTGTTTCGACAATGCCTAAGTTCGTAGAAAGAAATATACTTTATATATATATATATATATATATATATATATATTTATTAAAGACATTTTTATGTTTAACGTTCTTTTTTATAGATACAAGTATTTAAGTAAATGCTCTGTTTATAATAAACAGTATTAAATAACATTTGCCGGCCTGAATGTCCGAGAAATTTTCATAGAAAATATTCGTCCTTTGACAGGATTCGAACCTGCATCCTATACGCAACCGTCATTTACGCTGACGTGCCTTACCGATCGGCCACAAATTAAATTAAGCAGTAAATTCGACCTTGTCTACCGAACGCTCCTTTTAGAGATATATATATATATATATATATATATATATATATATATATATATATATATATATATATATATATATATATATATATATATATATATATATATATATATATATATATATATATATATATATATATATATATATTAAAATAATTACTAAGTTCTTTTTCTTACTATTTTAATATATATATATATATATATAAAGAACAGTAAAATGTATAATCGGCTGTTCTTAATGATATTTTTTTATTTTTACTTTTACTAAACAGTGCTCAATGTAAATTTACAAAGCATAAATATTATAAATTAACTGATATAAATATGTTTTTCGCTACACAGTAATAACCATGTTTCAAAAAATGAAACTAAAAACTTCAAATTTAATTATATAATTAAATTAAATTAAAAGCATTAGTTCTGTTACATCTTCAAGCGAATTTTGCAATAACTTTTCTTTAACTCAGCACATTTAAAAATAAGTTATTCCAAAATTCGCTTGAAGATGAAACAGAACTAATGCTTTTAATTTAATTATATAATTAAATTTGAAGTGTTTAGCTACAGTTTTTGAAACATGGTTATTACTGTGTAGCGAAAAAAACATATTTTAAATCAGTTAATTTATAATATATATATATATATATATATATATATATATATATATATATTTTTATTATACGAGATTATAAAAAACATTTTACATCGCTACACAAAAGTTTTCATGTTTCAATACTATGATTGTATTTCCTCAGGCAATGGTTGGTAACTGGTGATAAAAATGATTTTTAGGGAAATTTAAAAACAAAAGTTACCTCTTTTCTGAAAGTTAAAGTGGGGCATTTATGTCAGAATTAAAAATATACTTGTGGATATGTCTCGATTAACCAACTGAAAGTCAGATATTTTGCTCTACTTTGTATTGAGCAGTTGTTTTTTTTTAAATATGTAATTGCTTCGAACTGTGGATTTTTACTCCATTTGTTCTTTCATTTATATATATCTTATAAAAGACCTAGAACCCTACATCTCGCACTGAGGCAGCAGAGAGACGTGCCGCAATTGGATGGTCTTGCGACCAATCTGGAATCATGTAGTGTTCGGCAGAACTATAAATTTTACTGCAATATATACGTTCTGATCAGTGTGTGTGTGTGTGTTATACGTGTATGTATATACGTGTATGTTAATTCACAACACTAAAAACGGAGGCTCAGGTTTAGCCGGTGATAACATTGCGTGACAATTACAAGAGTTAGATAAGATCAAAAATGGAGTATTGCCGCCATATCTGAACTGGTGCTGAGCTGGTGCTTCTCAATCGTTCTTTTCCAGCCTTAATAGAGTTTTAAAAAATCGTTTACGTGATTCTTAGGGAATGAATAGCTTTCCACTATACAGCCTCTTTCCCCACAGATGCAATGTTGCAAATCTACCGCTACTCTCTCGCTATCTCCACAGCAAATGTTCAGATGTGCCACATTCTTTATTTCAACCGATTCAGACTTTTATAACTGGAACTAGCCATGCTACTTTCATGGAATTGGATCACCCACATTTCTTCTGTATTCCCAGTGTATGAAGGAAGTTTGACTCTTTCCCCGAGAACTTTTACTTTATAGAAAAACTTTTGTGTGAAGGCTTTTCTGAACACTATAATCTTAACATCAATCGCTATCTATCCACCTTATCCTTATAATCTGCACTTCTTTCTGCCTCCTCTTACATTCATATCGCACAACGCCTTCAGTCACCCTTTACCACGAGTGGATCTTGAGCCTTGTACTTAGATTAGCGAACTAATCTGGTTTACCATTACTAACAAGAATTAAATTCGTTCACCACTAGTTGCCCCACACTTGCGGTTAAGCTTTTTAAATTAAAACAACCCTCTCACAGGCGAATATCGTGTGCGCTACACTATATTGGTATGCCTAAGGGCTCACAACTCAAGGTCGGCGAATAATAAATCGAATTGTTATCAATAAGATATGTATTTATGACTATTCTTTACCAAGAAAATTTCCAAAATGCGAAACGTGTCTTGCCCGGAGAATATTTTGATACGATACTGTGTAGATCAAATTTATTTTATTATCATTAATAGTTGTGGGAGGGCTTAAATTATCGTCGTATTCACACCAGAATTTCCTGTCGGTTATATCAGAAAATCAACTGACAACTATTCTTCTGTAAACTTCGTCGTTTTCTGGCTGTGGCCAGGTATTGAACTCACAACTCTTTGGGTCAAGTCACCGGATTACGTCAACCAACGCTTCTATCCACCGAGCCAGGGACACATGGGTTGTGAGTTCAATACCTGGTCACAGCAGAGGTGGGCAAAAACTTGGAGAGTTGAGTTACTAAATGGAATTAACTGAAAACCGTGATATTCAGAAAAGGCATCACACGGAATTACATCAGTCTACCCCGGTGGATGAAATAAAGATTTCGGTTCGAAATTCCAACGTATATCACCTGAAGAAGGCTGGAGCGTACAACGGCCAAAATGTCGTGAATAGGACAATAAAGGGGAGGACAATAGTTCGAACAATGTAAATAGTGTAAATAGTTACAATACATCATCTCAGAAATATAAACATTTATATAAGTCCTATATAAGTGTCCTGCTATTGTCATGTCACTGAAATATTTTTCTTAACGTTTGTTTATCATTAATATTATTATTAAAATTTCAAAATATGGACTGAAGAAAATTTTAATTCGCCCTTTCCATTGTCATCTGTTTAGTTGGCCATGGTGAGAAAGAGTTATGAAAATCTTTATTGCTGCATTACTAAAATCCACCAAATGCGGAAACGGGCATCATTAGGAAACGGGCATCATTAGTGTCAATGGTACAGTTTCTATCTCTGTTAGGAACATTAAGCAGAAAATACATTGATAACACAGGTGCATAAACTGACAACAGCAGCAATATCATTAGCTCAGAAGTGGACCACGTGTATTTGACATTTGTCGATCTGCTTAACGTACCGTGGAAGAGACTCCATTTTGTTTTATTATTGTATTGTTCGTCAGGCTAACTGGCATTAACAGTCCGATCCGAAAGGGATTTTTTTTTTCAGAAAGAATAACACTGAAGCAAGAGTTTTAATAGCTAAATGTTTGTATAAATTGCTAAGCGCATGAAATTACTTTTTATTTTATTTTCCGTGCACTATATATAGACTAAGTGTCGAGACTTTTTCAAATAAATTTTAGGTTAAAATTTGCAAACTTCAGCAATTAAATTATCAGGTTCTCTATGTTGGTTTTACCAAGTACCAGGCCCATTGTAGGAAGTGGAGATTATAGAATAAGGAGTGTTAATATCGATGGTCCTTTGACTTGAAGAGATTAAGGTTGTAGGGCTCAAGGAATATAAAGGAAATGTGGCTGATTGAACACCGTGAAAGTAGCATGGTGTGCCCTAGCTGTAAATGTCTGAACTGATTAAATTATAGAATGGAGCACATCTGAACAATTTACCATGGAAATAGTGATAGAATAGCGACATGCTATGGGAAATAGAAAAAGTTTCCCCTCACAAGACTGTGTGAACGGTTTTAAATTGTATCAATGTTGGAAACTGAGAATTGAGCATCTTCAGCTCAGATATGGCAATAATACACCATTTTTTGTTTAATTTGACACTTGTAAAAATTTAAACATGTCAAGGAGTGAGATACTTCCTGGAGTGATAGAATGCATTTTCTTTTCAAGCATCACTGATTTCTACTTTTCCTGAGACCCAATTGATGTTGAAATTATGGCGCCGCATTGAGAGTGCAACAGCTCAATGTGCGACAGCTTTGGTAGTATCAGGAATATGTCTGTAGATATTTACACAAACATTTAACATAAAACATAAAGACGGCTAGCGAGAAGTCGCGAGAATGTAAATGAAGATTTTATTTTCTAGAAACGCTAACAGAGTGTAGAAACGCGTGACATGCCTTCATCCAAATTCTGAAAAGGAAATTTAGTGAATATCCCATAAGCTCTCTTTACTCACAAGTCCAGCACGTTATATGTGTGAGGCTATGTTACCCACAGGTCAGGAATACATCTTCTCTTGAAGGTGTCTACCCGAAAACCGATCTCTGTCCAGACTAGACTTCACTGACTGGCCGTTAAGGCTAACATGACTGGTCAAGATCAGTGCATACTAGTTGGGGAAGAGAAAGAAAAGTTTGCCCAACATCTTTGTAAGCGCAAACGTTGTTACAGCTATTTTTATTTAGTAATAACTTTGTGAATGGCTTTCAAATGGTGTTTTGATTTGATAACGTAAGTATTAATGAATAATGTAAGTATTATGTAATAACATCAATTTTTTTTTTAATTATTAATATAAAATTGCTACGAAAACTTTATTTAAAGTTCATGCTAAAATAATACCTGAATATTAAAGTTTAAACAATATTAATGATATTCATGACGTAACAGGTACTACTGGGAGAAAATGCCTATTAGATAAATGTATATCGAATATCGACAAAAAATATATTGCAAAAAAATATTAAAAGAGGATCTAAAGAATATTAATTAGTCAATAAACGTTGCCAATGACCCTGGAATCTTTAAATATAGCTGCAGGCGAAAAGGAGTCTTGTAGGACTTTTTTATGAAAAATCTCGATAGAAAAAAATGTATAATGCAGCTGCCAATATTACTTCATCTGAAAAGAACCCCCCTCCTTCCCAAAAAAAAAAAACATCTGTCTCTCATCTGGTTGTCGCTATTTTAGAAATAATATAGACCTGGTAAACACCTGACAAAAAAAAAATCTGTTTCTCTTTCAAAGGTATTTGACATTGTTCAGTTATAAGATATTTTGGGCGACATAGAAGTTATCGCCTGAAGTAATGACATCCTCCCTCGTCACGAATTTTGAAATATTTAAATCTTTTATTATTTACTCAGAAATGATGAAGGCTTAAAAAGGTAATAGAAGAAAAGACACTTGTTCTTTTCTTGTATAATGTCTCATTTCAGCTCACGATAAAAAAAAATCGCCTGACACTTGACAGTACAGACAATGCCAAAGAGTTTATTCCAATAATAAAGTGTGCTTGTTGCAGAACAGTGGTGAATAGACTTGCAGGCTATTTCCATCGAGTCCGTTTCTTACGATGGTCCTTACTCCTTATGCCAGACTAAGCTGTTGTTAACTATATTAATGTTTAAGGAAAATGATATAAAAAAATTCCGTTATGGATTTTTGTATGTTTAAGAAGCCTAACGATTGATTCTGATTAGTTTAGGGTTTATTGATAAGTTCAAGCTAAATGATAGGTCAGCAGAATCCTAAATTCTAAAATATGTTATATAAAAATATTATACAGATTTTAATTGATTCGAACTATTGTCCTCGTATTATAGATGTTATTAGACACAACGTTTCGGTCAAGTATCCTCTGTCAGTTATCAGGTGTCCAATGTTTTTGCTCGTATAGGATATGTATTGATTATTGGATGTGCGTTGTGGTTTGATAGTTATCGGCTTGGAATGAGAAAGCGGAGAGTCGAGTTCGAATTCTAGTCGGGTTTGTTAGATTTACTTACCCTCAAATACCTTTCTTGGGAAAAGTATCAATTCATTTCTTCTTCTCTCAGGTATGGGTTGAATGGCAGGTCAGACTGAGTCCTATAGCCTTCGTTGGCAACCCGTCTACTGCAGGAAGGAACGACTACCTGCTTTGGGAAAATCACAGTCATGAATCGAAAGGGACATGATCACCCAAGCGTGTATCACTTATGTTACTTAACTGGCTGATTGTTTATCGTATTATTTTGTCCTTGTGATGTTCTTGTTGGTTCTTGCTGAACCAATGTATATAGTATACTTGGTCCATGGATAGAATTCATGGCGGCTAGATGACATTAACACATCTTCAATCAACACTTATATCCACTACGCCACTTTCCCGAAGTGGTATAATTTTGGAGCATTTATATTCTATGCGAGATAGTTTCGACGTTTCTGGTAATCATGGCGAGCTCGTCCTGCTTTTTGATAATTTTCTCAAACATTTTTCAAGAATACGCCGATAATAATCATGATGAGAACAATAGTTCTAACAAATTAATGTTTATCGACAATTACTCCTCTCAAAAATGAAACACAAAACTATTATATAGCAGACTATAAAAATTATATAGCAGACTATGAATATTATATAGCAGACTATAAAAAAATATATTTTCTAGGGTTAATCATGGAATATCTGTTAAAAAACAGAATGAATTACGATGTTGCTTACAATCGGGAGTGATAATTTCTGATATAAGTGAGAATAAACGAAATTTATTGAAATCCATGAAATCTAGTTTTAACTCAAAATCACAGTGTACGAGTAAGTTTTAAAAGCAAAATAGAATTATGCTAGACAGCGAAGCTCTTCGTAGTCGTGTCCGATGGTTGTCCATACTGGAAAGTCAGAAGCCGGTTCGAATCACGCCGGTACGTGCAATTTCTTTATTATTATGTTTTCTCGAGTACACATACCGGCAAATGAAATCAATAAACGGAATGCCTACTCAAATACTGGTATGCACTAAAATAACGTTTGAAGTATATGCATATTTTTTTTTTTTTTTTTTTAAGCGTTTCACTCCAAGCAAGGCGGGAAGCCACTAGGATGCAAGGGGTTACAGGAAATAGCAAGATCAGATAGGAGTGATAGAAGGAAGGATGAGGGTAGTGAATATATTTTCTGTTTATACGTAATTTTTTTAGATACAATTTATTTAAGTAAATGTTCTTTTTTTAATTAAACAGTATTACATTTACCGGCCTGAATTTTAATTAAAAACAAAGCATTTAATTAAATATATATATATAATCCGATATTTTTTTTTACTTAAAACGTTATTATATTGAATACTTGTATATGAAATAGAAGATTTATTTATATTTTTTATGTTAAACAATGTGTATTCTTGTATTGGACTATGCTCTCATGAAATATTAATAAAGAATATGGGCATTCCGGCAGGAATCAAATATGCCCCCCACTCTTAGTAAGGGGGTATCATCGTTTGATCCGGTGTGCTTCACCAGTCGGCGACAGACAGAACTGCAACGCTCTCTGTAGCCGAAGCAGTAAAGCACCACGGAGCAAACAGTGGTTTCTCCTATATATATATAAAGTAAAAAAGTTGCACCATTCAGCAAACAGCTATATGAATTTGAAAAAGACCTACTCAACATTATCAACAACATCTCCTTTCAAAAAAAGAAAAGCCACTTCCAAAAACATCTAGACCAAATAGTTAAAAGCATTAATGATTGTGACAAAATATTAGTTAAGTCTGACAAAAGAGGCAACTTCTACAAATTGGCTGTCGATGACTACAACAACTTAATTAAAAAAAACTTAACCAGGACTTATAAAAAAGCTTGCAACAACAACATCAATATGGTTTATAGCATAAACAGAACTAGTAAAAAAATAACTGATAAATTAAAAATCAGCGATAGAGTAGGTAAACTTGCTGAAAAGGAATGTTACATAACTCTTAAGGACCATAAGCCTGACTTTTTAGAAAACCCAGCAACCAGAAAAATTAACCCTACCCGACCCGACATAGGAAAGATCAGCAAAAGGATCCTGGAAAAAATTACCTGCCAAATAAAAAAACAACTGGAATTAAATTTATGTATCAATACTAAAGATGTCATCAATTGGTTTAACTATATTGATGATAAACCGAATTGAACTCTAATACAGTTCGATATCGTGGATTACTACCCATCAATTTCGAAGGATCTATTTACAACTGCCCTGAACTTTGCTGCTGTGTATTCTAACCTGACAAAGGAAGAAACAGATATAATCCTCAGCGCAAAGAAATCGGTTCTCATTCATAATGGGGACCAATGGATAAAAAACAATAACGACCTGTTTGACATCACTATGGGATCATTAGACTCTGCAGAGTCTTCTGACCTTGTTGGTCTTCTAATACTGTACAACTTAACGGCACACCGCGAAATTGATATTAAGGACATCGGACTGTATAGAGATGACGGGCTCATGGTGGTGAGGAGTTCTACTAGTTTTAAGATTGAAAAAATCAGAAAAATTATATTTAGTGAATTTAAAAGACTAAACTTAAAGATAATTGTCTCTTCTAATTTAAAAAGGGTTAACTTCCTCGACGTAACTCTAGACTTACCAGGCAACACATACCAACCTTATAGTAAACCTAATGCTAACCCTTTATATATACACCCGAAGTCAAACCACCCTCCATCCATAATTAAACATATACCCTCATCAATAAAAAATAGAATTAGCATTAACTCCGCTAACAAGGAAATATTCCAACAACACAATGGCTTCTATAACACTGCCCTAAAATATAGTGGTTATAAAAATGCTAACATTAACTATAGAGACGATTGCACTGGCCATAGGAGAAAAAAAACAGGAAAAGAAAAATCATTTGGTACACACCTCCGTTCAACCAAATGGTTAGTATTAAACTAGGACAGAAATTCTTAGCCCTAATTGATAAACACTTCCCCACCAATAGTAAGCTTAGTAATATATTCAATAAGAACACCCTAAAATTGAGTTACAGCTGTTCTGAAAATCTTGAACGTATAATAAAAAAACACAATAATAAGATCTTCAACAACCCCCCATGCCTAAACAGTATTAATAAAAACCCTGCACTTAAATCAGACAATAAAAGGGAAAAATTATGCAACTGTAGAAACCTAGAAGATTGCCCATTAGAAAATAAATGCTGCATTAAATCTGTGGTATACCAATGTACTATATCATCCACTGAGAGTCCTAGCACGAATAAGATATACATTGGGTCTACGAAGAATGATTTTAAAGATAGATGGAGGCAGCATAAGTGCTCTTTCAATAATATAAACAAAAGAAATCAGACTTCCCTATCTAAATATTTTTGGCATCTGAAGGAAACAAATAGGACACCTAAAGTTAAATGGAAAATTATAAATAAGGCTAGAACATGTAAAACTTGGGATGACCCATGCCCTTTATGCCTCCATGAGAAATTGCACATAATTAAGCTTCTAAATAATAATAATCTATTAAACAATAGACACGAGTTAACGGTTTTTGTAGGCATCATCAGATTTTTGGTTTGAATTATTAGCTAAAAACTAGCATACAATATAATAACTTGTTTAATCCATAGCCCACTCATCAGATTCATGGTTTGAATAATTAACTAAAACATGCATACAATATAACACCCTTCATAATCCATAGCCCAAATAAATAGTTTAAATTCCCTAAAAAAAGATAACCCTTTATGAAGTCGTCAAAAAACAAACGTTACGACAGTTTTTTTTTGTTTTTTTATATGCACAAATCCCTTTCATAAAAAAATTAAAAAAAATAAAATAAAAAAAGTAAAATAAAAAATAAATAAATCTCCATAGACATGCAAACTAGACGAGGGTTAATACATCTTCCGTTTCAAATTTAGACACCTCCACCTTTCCCTGACTTGACATCTACGAAAGTAACTCTATACTGATACTTATTATTAACACCCAACACCCGCCTGCCCAACTTAAACAATTCGCCCTAACTGTTACCATGGAAATTTTGATTTCAATTTTTAAAACACGTAAATTTCAGAAACACATTATTCCAAAAAAAATTTCGCTTGAAGATGGAACAGAGCTTATTTTAACTCAATTTAATTTAAATAATTATATTGAAGTTTTCGGCTCTTGTTTTGAAACATGGGACTTCTTATGTCGCGATTTGGAATCATATTTTTAAATTAATTATATATATATATATATATATATATATATTGTGTATATTTAGGCAGCAATTTTTCATTAATGCATGTTTCATTAAATAATATAGACAAGTTTTGTCTATTTATCTTCAGTAAGTTCCTTTCATATTGTCAGATAAGCTTAATCGCATTATCGTTGAAAGACGAAAGGAAAACGCCATATTGATACATGTTTAAATCCAATCTAAGCTTTCGGCTTACACAAGCCATTATCAAAGATGTCAATTTCAATAAATCAAACAACACACGGACGAAACAACAATCATAATCCGTACTTGCTGCATGAAAATTACCAAGTAACGACAAACTCCTATATACGAGGCACTGGAGCGAAAATCGCGTCGTAGCTCGTGACGTCACACATGACCACGCGGGAGTGAAAAACGAGAAGTATTAAGTATGGGAATCCATGGATATAAACCAATGGCTTCTGTTATAAATTATAGGCATTTTAGGATATTTGTGGAGACTTCATACCTGGTGTTGACATTTTTTTTTTCTTTTCTTTTCTTTTCTTTTTCTGCAAAATAGATTTGTTGTATTATATATATATATATATATATATATATATATATATATATATATATATATATATGTTTTTTTTCGAACACGTAAGTAATTACTATAAAATTGTACATTTTGTTTCGACGTTTAAATAAAACGTATTTTCAGACAATTAACAATGATGATTAATTACCTGAACAGATTTTTTATTTAAACGTCAGAACAAAATGTACAATATTGTAATAATTACCTACCTGTTCTAATGTAACAAGGTATAATAAATATTTATTCCTCTACTCTTTCATTGAGCCCTGTTTTAAATTTAATGTTTTGAACGTTGTAATTTATTCTTCGTTCTTTTCATTTTTACATTTATATATATATATATATATATATATATATATATATATATATATATATATATATATATATATATGAAGTCAACACTCAGAGGCGACAGGCTGTTTCATGCTGGACGCAATCGTCAGGCCGCCTGATTATCGCGTCCAGCATGAAACAGCCTGTCGCCTCTGAGTGTTGACTTCAATATTCACTTTATATTTAGATTTACATACACTCTATCGCTGATATTAAGCACTTTATCCCATAAATATAGCACACCTTAAAACTATATTTCGTTATATATATATATATATATATATAGATAGATAGATAGATAGATAGATAGATTTTTATATATGTAGTTGGTGCGAGTCTGAGTCTCATGCACGTGGCCATCGTCAGGCACATATTGAAAAGTGACAGTTGCAATATTTATAATCCACTGTTACTATAGATAGTCGTAAGTAGAGCAGTCTATTGTTTTAGGAGAAAAATGAATACATTGGTAAAAAAGTGAAATTAATACAAAAAATATAGATTACAAAAATATATGTAAATGAATTAATTTTTGTCTATTTAAGCAACAAATGTTCTTTAAGGCAAGAACAATTAAAAACAACAGATATTTTGCGTCGCTTAATTCAGACAGCTACTCACAGACAATACCAAAATATTAGCAAAATCAAACCGTCAAAACTGACTTATGATGGTCGAATCAATACACATGCAACAAAACAACCATCAATAAATAAGAACAATTATAAATTTAAGAGCTCTCATCCTTTTGGCCATCTTGACACCATTTTCGTAGAGTCCAATAATGTTATAAAAACCTCGGAAAATTCCAGTAAGATATTTTGCATCATTTCTAAGACACAACGTTTCAAAGCTTAATCTAAAAAAAAAATGAACAATTTTGGTTTTAAACGATTTGAACAATATTGCTGTTACACCCGACACTATATGTAAAGTGAAGCCTGAAACAAACTGTTGCAGCTCGGTGTTGACATCAATGACCACTTCTATAGTTTTATATCTACATACGTTCTATCTCTGATATTGAGTTCTTTTATCCATAAATATAGCATGCTTTAAAACTATTTTTATCATAGATAGATAAATACATACATTGTGTATATAGACAGCAATCCTTCATCTATGCATGTTTCATTAAAAACGACAGACAAGGTACTACGGTTGTTTTTATTTAATTTTTCTTGTGTTCGCACAAGAGATTTCTTTTGGGGCACAGAGTATGTAGAAACTGTCCAAATGTTCTATAGTTCCGAGCGCTTTCGGCTATACATTTATCAAGGATGATTTTATTTTTCAGTTTAAATGAGTGTGTGCGTTATGTGTATGCTTTTAGTGTGTTATAGGGGTGTTTTATTTTCCGAACACGGTTAGCACATTGTGGCCCAATTCGTAGTTAATATTGTTAAGAGTTGGCTTTTTCTTTTTATTATTAGGGCGTCCATTATTTTTAGTCTTTTTTTACAAGTGGATGTCGTTATTATATTTGTGTTTTCTACTAGTATGTTTCGAATGGAGTCTTATAGGTGTGTGTGTGTGTGTTTAAATGGGGTCTAACGGAGCTGTGATCAGATAGGTGTAACGTAAGGCGTCTGGATAGGCATGTAGCTGTGTGAGAGATGTTATTATTTACGAGTTCGGTTTGATTTGGAAACACAGTTCCTTAAGGAGCAATTGAACTCATAGATAATGTTCGTTCGTTGTAATGTTGACTTAGCTGGTGTGTTGTTGTTTTTGAGGATAAGGTTAGTGGTCTTAATTTTTTTATAGTAGATAATTAATTTGATTTTTTTATTCTTGTCGATTAGGGTAAATGAAGATTCGTCTTGTTTGTAGTTAATGTGCATTTGGTTTTTGTAGAAAATATTTATGTAATTTTTGACTGTATGTTCATTATCATTGTTATTTACCTTTGGGGAGAAATAGTCTAATTTGGTGGTCTATAAGGTGGTTAGGGAAGCCATTGTTAATTAGTGTCTGTTTTACGTTATTGAGTTCTTTAAGGAAGAGTAGTCGAGAGGATGAATTCTGGTGTGCTCTTTTTAGGAAGTTTTTTATTACTGCTATTTTGTATCTGAGTAGGCATTCACTTTTAAAGTTAAGGTGACAAGAGTTTCTGCTAGTGGGTTTTTATATAATGAGGTGATAAAAGTGTTATTACTATATTCTACAAGAAGATCTAAGAATGGGAGTTTGTTTGTTTTTTACTAATTTCGTAGGTAAAGTTAAGGACAGAGTTTTTCTCAAATGTGGTCTTAAGTGTATCTATTTCTTTAGTGTTATTTGCTAAAATAAAAATATCGTCTATGTAGCGGACATATATTTTAGGTTTAGAGACCTGTTTAAATATCATATTTTCTACATGGGACATATAATTTGAAAATCCTGGGCTAAGGGGCTTTCCCATACTGACAACATTAGTTTGGGTGTAAATGTTGCCATTATGGTCCTAGAATTGGACTTTGGTTGTGCATACGTGTAGTAATTTTTTGAGTATAAATGGTTTGATGGCTGACGGAAGATAGAATTATTAGTGTACACAGAATTGAGGATAATGTCAATGGTTTGATCGTTAGGGACGTTTGTAAATAAGTTTTCGATATCAAGTGACGCTAAGATACATTGGTTTGGTTTAGTAGTTTTTAAAATTTGCAAGAATTCGTGGGTGGGTGTGATACTGTAATTGGTGGATAGGTATAGAGTGATGATGTCGTTCAGGAATTTTGATAGTTCGTAGATTGATGTTAAGATCTGGGAGATGATTGGTCGTAACGGGTATCCGGTTATATGGGGTCTTATATTTCCATATAAATAAAGTTGGTAATCTCCAATGATTTTTTTGTATTTTCAAGGAACCAACTTCTGCGTTGTGGGCTGTTATTAGTTTGTTGACGGACCTTTTTAGGGTCTCTGCGGGGTTTCTGTTCAGTTTCGTGAATTTAGTTTGGTCATCGATAATGTTTTGTAATTTTTTGGGATAATCAACTTTATCCAAAATTAC
>CAHIKZ030000058.1:5510000-5555000 GCA_903632075.3 Acanthosepion pharaonis
CCAAGAGGATTTGTTTTAGGTGTTGTTAAATAAAGTGAGGTTGATACGGACAATGTTTGCTCCCCCTTATCCCCACCAAACGGAAAAATGTAAGCAAGCTGAAAAAGCTAAATAAAAAATTCTGAAATTTTCCTTGTCTGCCATATTCAGTGGTTGCCGGGTCATTGTGTATTTGAGCAACACTCCGTCTTTTTTTTTTATAAAAGAAAAGTTAACCGCAGGACTTTATCTATCCTTTTTAATAAAACGTGTATAAAAGAGGGATCATTGTCCAAATACACAATTATTAAATTACATGACCCTGCAGCCAACCAGGAATGTAAACCGGAGTACCTTGTCAGCCGTTCTTAATGAAACTTATATATATATATATATATATATATATATATATATATATATATATATATATACACTGTGATTAAAGGATTGCATATGCCCCCGCCAGCGTTCCTTGAAATAGTAGAACCAATGTAAAACTTCTTTTTATATTTGGATTTTCAATTGTTGAAATAGTACCAAGATAGACTACAGAAGTAAAAAGTTATTTTGTAGTGGACAATTATTCAGGATTCCTACAATTACATAAGTTGTTATTTGTATTCTTATAGTTAGTATTGCATTAGTAACCTGTTGATTAGCATTTTGAATTCCTATACTTGTTAAAGACTATGTTGTTATGTTTTTTTAATTATCTGCTCTAGGTTATCAGCACAACTATAGCTTAATTTAAGGGTATTAGGATTAAATATTTTACTAAGTGGGTTAGTTTCAGGGTTGGGGAAATGTTTTTTGATTAGGTTAATAAATATACGCCCCAACTTAGTTTTGACCATAACATTGAAAGGGGGAGGAACCAAATAACCTTTCTAGATCTTCTTTTTTTATTATGGTTGCAATTAACAGGGTTTTTAATTGAATAGTGGTATTTTTGTATCCACTATTTTTTAGTGCAGAATTATAAAATCACTATGTTTATTGAAAACCTCCTTATTATAAGAGTTAGCGCTAATTCTAAATTCAATGGAAGTGGGTATATGTTTGATAACCGAAGGGGGATGGTTGGAATTAGGATGCACGTATAATGGGTTGGAATTAACTTTCACCAAATCTAGGTGACATCTAGAAAATCTACTTGTCTAACATTAGTAGTAACTATTGTCCTAAGACCTAAATCCTTAAATACCCTATAGATCATTTTCCTAATACGGTCTACCTTAATTTTAGTTGAGTTTTAACAACTAATAATCCATCATCTCTATATAATCCTACACTATCTGAATCTAGACAATCGAAGGCATAAATTATATAAAAGAAATAATCCAACCAAGTCCGAAGCTTCAGCAGAATCCAAATATATATATATGTATGTATGTATATATAATTATTTAACCGCTGCCCAACGCAGCAGGATGTGGCACAAGGCGAAGTGGGGTATCCGAGCCCGTAGGTTCGGGCAAAAATTCCCTATAGACCACGTAAAAACGAAGTCAGTTTCCCGAGACGAGACCACGCCCCTTGACAGAGCCTCGTCTGGGGAATACCCTCTGACATAAGCGAAGTAAGTATATATATATATATATATCCACTGGGTACGATGGGTAAATTGTTGACATTTTAGTTTTTTTCAATTTTGTGCATGCGCGTTGTTTGTTTGTGATTTTATCGACTACACGGTAGAGTAGGGTCTCTTAGGCATCATCTGTGTGAAAGAGCACCATGACACATTTCACTCCGTCAGAAACTTGGAAACAGTATGCTACAGCTTGGAATTCGCGCCGAAAACTTCAATACGAACATTTCAGAATGTTTGGGTGTCAATCTACGATCAGGTTTAAGAGAGAGTTGGATGAGTTTAATGATGATTACGAAGATACGACAGCTCGGAAATCTCACTCTGATCGTTCTGATAGAAAAAAGAACTCCCGAATTTGTTGGTGAGGGCTTCAGACTCGTTAAGGAGGTCTACATCAAGGAGGAGGTAGTGCTGCCCTGGGTCAAGAGAATGACTGCTAGAAACCCTGTGTCTAGCAACAGGATTCTGCACCATGCCACACAAGCAGGAGAACGCACTCATGGTTGTCAGACAATTTTTGCAACCACATCACCCCTTAAATCTGACAACCAAACTACCTAGACTGCAACCCCAGTGATTATATGTGAGGCGCAGTTGAGCGAAGGACCAACAAAATCTTTGTAACACCAAAGATGAACTGAGGACAAAGATTATGACAGTATTCACCAACTTAAACAAGGAAACTGCCCAGAAGATTTGCAGAAGATTCCGAAGTCGTCTAGAGGCCAAAATTGAAGTCAAACGAGATTTTTCTATATTATTTAATGAAATATGCATCAATATATATATATATATATATATATACACGTATAAATTTACTCTTTAGCATTTCAAGATATTTTTGCGCAATTTTGGTAGATATATCTGTTAAAATGAGATGTCAGTGTTATTTTCATTTTTGCGTAATTTAGACGGCAAGTCATCCATCGCACCCTGTATATTGTGTGTATTTAGGCAGCATTTTTTCATTGGTGCATGTTTCATTAAATAATATAGACAAATTTTGGCTATTTATTTTATGTAAATTCTTTTCATGTCATCTGATAAGCTTAATAAAATTATCATTGAAAGACGAAAGAAAATCGCCATATTGATACATATTTTTTAATCCTAACTAAGCTTTCGGCTTACATAAACCATTATCAAAGATGACAATTATATTTCAATATATTAAACAATACACGGACATAACAATAATGATAGTCTGTTTTTGTTTGCATGGAAGATTTCCAAGCAACGACAAACTCGTTCATACGAGACGCTGGAACGCTGGAAGCGAAAATCACACCGCAGCTCATGACATCACACATGACCAAGCGAGAGTGAAAACGAGAAGTGTTAAGTATGGGAAGCCGTTGGTATAAACCAACGTCTCGTATGCACGAGTTACAAAAGGTTAGGAAGGAAGTCCTCGTCAATACTGGAAAGAGTGATAACAGTTGTTGGACATAAAAAACCTATTTTCTTGAAAGGATTATTTTAATAAAAAAGCTTTAATAAATTTCAACCCAAAGTAGCACAAGCTGTTCGGTTAATGAATGCTGAATGCTTCCTTATAAGGAAATGGTTACTATTGCCGTTACCATTAAAGGTGAGAAGATCCATTAAAACCTGTTATTTATTGACATATTCACTCCAAACTATTCTCATCATTCTTCTGTAAACAATATTTCTTTTGCTTTAGCTCACTTAGGACTGCGACTTTCTCACCTGCTCTCACTATCTATATGAATACATATATATGTATAAATATATATTTTAATAAATCCATATTAATATATAGATATTTATTTATATTAATATATAGATATTAATATATCTATATGAATACATATATTTGAGAAAGTCTTTGTTTGCGTGGGAGGACATCTGCGAATGTTGTGCGTCAATGCACTGTTTATTGCTTAATCTTTATTTCACGTGCCCTCTCCCTCTTTATCTGTCCATGATTTTCACACTTTCTCTCCCTCTCCCTATCTCTCTGTTTCTCTCTCCTTTCTATCTTCATATCTCTATCTATTTTCTCTCTGTCACCGTCTATCACTTACTACTATTCTGTTCATATCTCTGATTTTTGTTTTTCTCTGTCTCCATCCCCCCTCTCTCTCCATATATCTATCTATCTATCTATCTATCTATCTATCTATCTATCTATCTATCTATCTATCTATCTTCTTTTCTCTTCCTCTCTATCTCCGTATGTCTCTCTTTGCTCTTCTCTCTGCGTCTCTGTTTATCTATCTGTCTCACTCTATCTCTCTGTTTATCTCTCTCTCTCTTTCTCTCTCTCTCTCTCTTTCTCTCTCTCTCTCTCTCTTTCTCCTTGTTTCTATGTTTCTCATTTTCTCTGTCTCTCTCAACTACTCGCTCTCTGTTTCTGTCACAGTTTTTTCCTTTTTTCTATCACTCTTTCCCTATCCCTCTCTCTATTTCTCCCTCTCTATCTCTCTGTCCTTCATTCTCTATCTTTCTGTCTGTCTGTCTGTCTGTCTGTCTGTCTCTCTCTCTCTCTCTCTCTCTCTCTCTCTCTCTCTCTTGTTCGCTCGCCATCCCTCACTACCTATTTTTCTTCCCACTCTTGCCCACACTCCTGCTTACGAAACATATGTATCCTCATGGGAGTTTCTTTGTGTAAGTACATCAGTATCACTTTTAAGCTTATATAAACTTGTTATCAATAAGAAAAAAATGTTTTCCTAATTTTGTTTACGTATACTATTTCTCCTTTTAATATTTCTCTATTTTATATCTAGCTATTGTTATATATCTATTGTTATATATATGTATATATTTATAGAATAGAAAGATAGAAACGAGGGTCGGGAAAACAATACTTGTTCTTTTTAAATTAGAGTATATGTGTGGGTGGTGTAACGGATAGCGAGCGACACGGAATGAGAAATCTAAGAACCGAGTTCGAATTCAAGTCAAATTCTTTACGTTCACTTACGCCAAATACACTTGGCAAAGCTATGAATGTCATCCCACCATCTTTAAGTATGACTTGTATCCGGAAAAAATCATTGTTCTTCTCAAAAATTGTTTATGCAATATACACTAGCAAAAAAAGAATTATTCTTACAATCCAATATATGTTTCGGTTTTAAACAAACTACAAAGGGTTGATAAACTATAAAAAAAACAAATCAATCAATCATAAATGGCAACACAATTAATAGTAGAAAGGCACAAATCATAGCCAAATGAACAAAAACGTCGGTGCAGCTTTGGCTTGTTATCTACAAGGAAAAATATCTACACCGTACAAATTTTATTTTGGAATGTTATCTACACAGTAAAACATATTATAGCATATATACCATACAAATTTTATTTTGGAATATCTCCGCGGTAAAATGTATCATAACATATATACCGTACAAATTTTATTCTGGAGTGATATCTACATAGTAAATCATATTATAACATATATATATAACAGAGAAAATGCAATTAAAACATTTTTTTTAAATTCTGTTAATGACATTCTCTCGAAACCAAGACAAGTGTTTTCCTTGTTCTTGGTGTAGATGAATGACACGTAGATCGCAATAAAAAAAGTGTAGACCGCATACATATTTTGATTCATGACACGTATATAACAATCCAAAATAACACGAAAATGTCTCAAATTTCCAAATCCAGTTCTCAGCATAGTCTTCTTGCTTATCAATCTTAGTATTTCACCTTTGAATAGGAACATGTATATCCATCTCGTAGAAGATTTTTCACTGTTTTCTTAGCAATATACATGCTATCACTTTCACCCCATCATCAATCGCTGTCTCCTTCATATGACCGAAAAGATGTAAGTCTCAGGGTTCCAGGTCAGGACAATAAGATAGATAAGGTAAAGTTGTCTTGTCATGCGCTTTATTTACTTGCTGCTGCGATGCCTTATCTTACAAAAGTATATCACTCATGTTCAAAGTTTTGACAATGTACTCAAGAAAGAATCAGAACTGACACTGGTACCATCTAGCAGACTCTATAACATTATGACTCCATTCTGGTCCCAAAATACAGTGTCTCACAATTTCCTTGCGGAGTGTGCTTCTTTAAACATTACCATTTCACCAATGTTCCCCTTGCTCTCTGGCTTAGAATGGAGAACCCAGGTTTCACCTCATGTTCTTTTCCTGTTTCGGAAGGTGCTCTCCGTTTTATGTAGTTCTAAATGTTCCTGGATAGCACCTACACCCTTCTCCTTCATTCTGGGAACCTTCTTTGCATATAACTTTGAGTAACCAAGAGAAGAAAGGTAAATGGAAAACACTACCATGGCTCACCTGAAGGCTTTCGCAGAGTTTCGAAGTAGCGATTCATCTATCAGCTGTAATGAGAACGTCACTCTCTTGAACTTTGTCCTCACTTAAAGCAGCGGCTAGATTACGACTAAGGTCAGTTTCTCCTTTCTCTCATATTGCTTAACCTATTGATCCGTTTCCTTACTGTACTAGTCCTAGGTATGGCAATAAATGATATCCAGGAGATTGGAGGCTTTGGGGAGCGTGCAACCACCTCTTGATTTCGGTTATGTCCAGGTCCACCCTGACCCGGGGTGATAACAACTATTACGGGGTTTTAGCTAGTCCTAGTCTTATGGCTAAATAATGAATCCACAAAAAAAAAGATTCTATTAAATAATAAAAATACATTTTTATAGTAAAAGTATCAGCAACACATTTTTATATAAAAATTACTAACAATAGCTATTTATAGCAGAACTAGCAGCATGGCCCGGCGTTGCCCGTGCTTGATTCAAAAATCGTACGACTCATACAGCAATCGCTATCACTTGACTTAAAATATTTTTGCCCTTCCTTGCCTTTAAAGGAGTGCCCTTTGCTGTGCTGATGTTGCTACATGCCTTACTTCTTGCCTATCTCACACTGCGAATTTTTTCTAAGCTCTATACTAAACATTAAATCTGTTACGAAAAAAGAACTAAACAAAATGAACACAAAACGATCAGCTTTAAAAAACGACTCGTAACTGGAAAAACTGAATGAAAAAAGAATGTTAACAAGAAATACTTTTTCACACCCAACCCAGTTCTGCGGAATCAGAATCAACGTTGAGTTTAAACAAGCGAATGAACTATTGAAGTAAAGTGCCATGCAGATTTAAATTTTCCCACTTGTGACGAATGCTGCTATCGATTTTTTTTTACATGCTAGTTAACATTCGTGTCAGTCAGCTGTTGGCTCTCACGCTGGCCAATAGAATCTTCCTGCCTATTCGTGGCAGCCAGCTATAGGCTCTCACTCTGGCCAGTAGAAAATGGCCGCAAACTACATGACAACTGCCGTAGAAGCATGAAAAAATCGATTATTTCCACTATCGATGGGAGTTGGGAAATGCAAAGTCGGTCTTGGCCTTTCCGCTAACTTGGAGCATGTGCATGTAAATTTTGGTGCAAATCCGTCAAAACTTGCGGCCGTGCATTCGTTACACACACACACACACACACACACACACACACACACACACACACATCCTGCCTTTTATAGATAGAGATTACCATCAATACATTTTATCTATAGTTAAACCAAAAGATTTTATTCAAAAAATTTAATTTTCAGCTTTAAATAACCTATAGAGGTTGATATGCCGTTAAACAAAATCAGTCAACCAACCAACCTTACGGCCGTTCCATTAACTGCAACATTTCGATAAACATCTGCTTGGGAATGTTTGCAGCACTTCCCGTTGCGAAAAACTGAAATTCTATGACACCTCTTTGTTTTCTAAATGTTGGCTGTCATTTTTAAAAGGATTATGCGTAAATTAAAAGTAAGTAATTTCAAAACATTTTCCTAGATTCTAACACTTTTAAAACGTGCACTATATTTTACTGACCGTAGATAGATAGATAGATAGATAGATAGATAGATAGATAGATAGTCTAGTTGACTCATGGTTCTAAGTCTTACAAGAAAATCCTTCATCTTCATATGTACAAAAGCTACTGATTCAGCCTGTCAGCAGTGTGTTGTGCAAGCCTTGTGATGGGTGCGTTCTGTAACAGTTTATAAGGACACCTATTGGAACGAGAGCAGGAGGCACGTAATGGATAGCGGCTCGGATTGAGAAATCGGAGAGCCTAGTTGGAATTCCAGTCGGATCCATTACATTCAGTATCTGTCTATATTTCTGAGATGAGGTATTATGTACATTATTTACATTATTCGGACTATTGTCCTCATCTTTGTCGCCATATTTATTACAACGTTTAAGCCGTTGTACGCTCCGGTCTTCTTCAGGTGGTTGGAATGCCGAACTGAACCCTTTATTTCGCTCACTGGGGTAGACTGTTCTAGTTCCACGTGCCATGTTTAATGGATGTCAGTTATCAGTTATCTCCTGTTAATTTCTCTCTGAAAGTTTTTCCACTACCTTAACCGGGTATTGAACACAATCTTTGGGTCCTGTCACTGGATCTAACCAACGCCTTTATCCACTGTGCCATGTGTCCTTGAGGACACATCCATTAAACATGGCATGTGGAACTAGAACAGTCTAGTCTTACGTGCTAATACCCTTGGGAAAAGTATGAATCCTCTTCTTCCTTCCCCCCAGCTATGAATAAATAGCAGGACAGACTGGTGGCAACCTGTCTAAGAGAAGATAACTCTGAATTCAAAAATCGGCCTGGAGAGGGTTGGGCCCCGTCAGGCTCTCTTGCCCCTAAAACTCCATTTCTACTGCGGTATATGACCCTGATGTGTCACGGGATTCGCGATCGATCGCGATTGCCTGATTGGAACGAGAGTTTTTCCTTAGTGAAATACTCAAAGTTTGTTACAGGTCATTTCCGACCCCACGGGCGAAACGTCGCAAACCTCTCTCTTTTATATTGCTATTTCTCTGGCATATCTTCTGATCCAGCTAAATTCTGACTTTCACAGCTACAGCCTGCCATACCACGTATACTGGAATCATCTCCATCCACCGATGCCAGCACCACCATCACCCCCGTGGCAAGAAGGAAAATCAGTTTCTTCCCAAAAACCGGAATAGTCTCCCAAAGTGCAAATTCAACCGATCACTACACAACCTCTTCTAGGGTTAGCAGTTATCTTTCCTAGCCTCATAAACTGTGTTTCTTACATCCTCCTGTTACAGCAACCTCATCAGAATAATCTTCTATATTGAGTGGCTCTCGTGCCTTGTATTGGGTGAGCAATTAGTATAACAATTATACATTTCCTTCAGTCATTGTCCTCAAACAAATCCCTAGAAATACACACGCAAAGAATTCCAGGACCATATATAAATTCTATGCCAAACTATATAGTCGCCGTCATTCAGATGAGGGAAGTAGCTACATGTTATTAAGTGTGTCTAATCATTGGTATTTCATTTCATATATATGGAATATATATAAATATAAATATATTTATATGTATGTACGAAACTCATAGCCTTGTACGTAAAAATGTCTACACGCTCTTGTAAACAAGAAACTATGAATAGAGAAATAAGAAGAAATATTAAAGAAAATAAACAGATTGTATTTTGTTTTGACTGACTGGCCGTTTGATGATGGCCAAAGGCTTTAAAATGGCAATAATTGAGATAATGGCAGAAATGCCTCTTCGCCTCGGGGATCTGTTCGGTTACAAAATAAATAAGAAATTCGTTTGGAATAACAAGAAAAAAATTGAAAGAAAACTGGAGAGTCTATTGAGCTCGGGCCACACGTGTGGTTGGGTGAACTGATAATGGTGCCGGCATTTGACAGAGGAAACAAGGGAGGGAAGGAAAAACGAAATTAAAGATCTGTAAAGAAAGAAATAAAGAAAGAGTAACATACAAAAATAGTAACACATGGAAAATGTATTGTCAAAGAAATAAAAATAAAGATCTTGGAAAAAAGCGGGAAAGAAGGAAAGAAGAAATGAAAGAAAGAGTGAAAATAAGGGAATGTATTGTCAAATAAATAAATTGAAAGAAAGGAAGAAAGGAAGTAGGAAAAAAACGAAATTGAAGAGCTGTGAAGAAAGAAAGAAAGAAAGAAAGAAAGAAAGAAAGAAAGAAAGAAAGAAAGAATAAAACATGGAAAATGTATTGTCAAATAAATAAAAATATCTTGGAAAAAGCTTCAAAGAAAGAAGGAAGGAAGGAAGGAAGGAAGGAAGGAAGGAAGGAGTAAATCATGCAAAATGCATTGTTAAAGAAATAAAAATAAATATCTTGGAAAAAGCTTCAAGGAAGGAAGGAAGGAAGGAAGGAAGGAAGGAAGGAAGGAAGGAAGGAAGGAAGGAAGGAAGGAAGGAAGGAAGGAGTAAATCATGCAAAATGCATTGTTAAAGAAATAAAAATAAAGATCTTGGAAAAATTACAAAGTAAGAAAGAAAGAGTCAGACATGGAAAATGTATTATAAAAGGGGAAAAAGTAAAGAAAGAAAAAAGAAAGAAAGAGTAAAAATATAGAAGCAATAAACAAGCAACGAATTAAAAAAAGGGAAATGTACTGTCAATAAAACAAAGCAAGAAAGAATGAGAAAAGGGAAATTCGAAATATATTAATAAAAAAAATAAGTGAGGTAAAAAGCAACATCGTTTATTTTTCAATAAAATTTGCATATAATTGCAAAATACGTCATTTTTATTTGATCTTTGAATTGACAGCCAATGCTATTTTATGTTGATAAAATTGACCTTTGTATTTCATCTTGCAGTCTTCTCTACTACCATTTAAAGTTTGTAACATCTTGTTTAATCACTGGTTATTTTCAACTATGTTAAAGGATAACTTACTTTGTTGACTGTATGTTTCAGATTAGGTAGTCTCTCGCCCACGTCCTAAACTAATGCGGCATAGAGGGAGCAAGATAGATGCGAAATAAAGAATTGTAATGCTTATTACTTTAGACGAAAAAAAAACACGAGAAAATATTATGAATGGTTTTAGTTCTTATTTTTCTCCTTTACGACAGTGAAAAATAGTCTACGTACAGGTATATTACTTAAGTATAATTCGTATCATTTTTCTTTTTCTCGTATCTTAAGAAAACGAGAACAAGAACGTGACTTGGTTTTCCTTAACACTTAAACAGCGGATATGAGTTAATATTTCATTGGAAATCAACGGGTATCATCTTTTGAGGATTTAAACTTTTTCCAAACATGCGCGCATCATTCATTTATGATTTGAGTCTAAATAACTAATTGGCAACTGTAGGATTCCTAAGGTTACCTCATTTGCCGGAGCGCTGTTTTTTCATGCATACTTCTCGAAGAGGAAAGAGGTGGAAACAGGTAACCAATTGGGACAAAGAATGCACAACTTCATTGTTTCTTCAATGTTTCAAAGAATATTATATTGCTAAAAATAAAAGAACCTAACTTTTATTTTTTTCCTCTTTATTTATTATCCCTTCATTACTAGAAGTGCTGGACTGCGATGTGATACTCCTCCATACGGCAGGAACTGTTAGACAATTTCCCCGAAGATGAGGGAAAAAATATTTGAAAGCAGAACTGTGGTTCTACAGAAGGGTACTGAAGCGTTCATGGACGGAGCGAGTAAGCAACAAGTAAGTCAGAAAGAACATTTGTATGGAAGATCAGGGAGAGACAGCTGAAATTCCTTGGACACAAAAGGAGAGCTTGGAAAACCTAACCCTCACGGGGTATACTGAGGGCAAGAGAGATAGGGGGAGACAGACAGCCAATTACCCGACAAGCTTATGTGAATGAAGAATAGGTGCTTTAGCAAAGGGAGAAAAACTGCTAAGAGCCGCACGAGATGAACAGTTGTGGAGAGCCATGATCGCCTATGCCCTGAATGGGGACAACCCAAAGAACAGATTATGGCCAATCAGTCAAAACAAAATGTAATCAGTTTATATTCTTCGATATTGATTCATATTTCGCTATTTCAAATCCGTAGCCTTTAAGGGACAAAAAATGCTTGCGGACCGGACAGAAAACGTGTTCGTTAAATAGACAAAAATAGAAAGAGAAGTAAGATGCGTTTTCTAAATAGATTTGTTTAATCCATACAGTGAGATGATCTTAATCCGACCTGGATTTATTTTCAGTGGACGTAATCTTAACAACACAAGATACGAAGATTATATTGTGTTGATGGAAGACTTGGAAAACTGAGAAAAAAAAACTCTTAGACAAGATTGTCAAGTATATAAAAAAAGAAATGACTGTTAATTGCAAGAAGATAGAATATATGGTCGTCAGCAAAAGAGACAACTAATTGTACGAACTATGTACTGGGGACGTCAAAAGCAAGCAGGTGCACAAATTTAACTGTCTGGGTAGTGTAGTAACAGACGACGGAAAATATAACACAGAAATCTAAAGCTGCATTGAAACAGCAAAAGATACATTCCAAGAAACTAAGCAGAGTCTTAAACAGTAGGAAATGTTCTTAAGAAACAAATACAATATCGCTGAACTAATATGCAATGTCTAATCTTCTATTTGGTAGTGAATGCTGGACAATCTCTTTACAGATGGAGAAAAGACTTGAAGCGACCTATATGTGGTTCTACTGATGGATGTTTAAAATAGGAAACTAAACATATAAGCAAAAAGGAAGTCTTAAAGATAACGACAACAAGGAAACTTATATTTACATTCAGAAGAAGACAGGTGAAATTTCTAGAACGTATAATGAGGAAAGAAGACCTAGAGAATTTAACACTCACATGGCATGCTAAAGGCAAGCGACGTAAAAGGAATTAGTGATATAACCTATTTAACGAATCTAAGTAAACGAATAGGGCCTACAAAGACAAATAGAAGTAGCAAAGATTGTGAGTTACTTAAAGTAACAAAATTTGTGAAGTTGTGAAGGGCCATAATCGTCTATGACTTAAAAGAATGCATAAAAGATGATTGTTTCAAATTTATTTGAAAAACTAAAATACTGTGTCATTATTTTAAATGCAAAATAATAATTTCATTCACACAATACAAGGCCCAAGAGCCACTCTCGGTAGAGAGTTATTTTGTAGTGTTGTATGAGCTTAAGAAAAGGCAAGCAGTGAAGTTTATGAGCTTATGTAGGAAAGATAACTGTTAACCCTAAACTAGAAGAGGTCAAGATTTTAGTGATTAGGAAAAGATCCTGCCTCCGATGCTTTGTGGACAATACGTCCACAAAGCATCGGTTCTTGGGATAAATCTGTTCGAGTGGTACTTATTTCTTACTAATGGTAGACGAAGGGAATGAAGATGATTCATCCTTGTGCCCGTGGATCCCAGCTGTAAAGATGTTGTAACCTAGGGAAGATTATTGAATAAATTAGGACAAGAACAACACATATAAGATTCGCAAGCGGCGCGTAGAAGTAGTAGTCAACTGTTAGAGTCAAATGAATTCCAAAATGAATTTCCAACTCTAGGAGATCTACCAACCGCCCCACGCGGTCAGATGTGACACAAAGCCTAATTTAATGTTGGGTATCCGAGCCCGTAGGCTAGGCCAAAAATTTCCGTATAAAATGGGGTCAGGTAGCTGTTTCCCGAGGCGAGACTCTGCCTTTCGACTTAGATTCGTCTGTGAATTTTCTCTGTCCAGAGGCAGAATGTTTGACCAACACAGCTGGAGACGAATCGCCAACTTTAGACCAACATACAGTATTTACTACTGTATTTATGTGAACGGGGACATGCCCATTGTCGTCTGTAGGTATGCTACAACAAAAGGTAAGTGCTGGAGTAACCAAGAAATGTTTCTTCTCAAAACATGTGCCATAGAAATAGTGATAGCGTAGCGAGAGACTTGCGATGTTTCGTCTGTGGAAAATAATTAATCAACTACAAGACCGCATAGACGCTCTGGAACTCCATCGAGACAAGAAAGTGAGAATACTGGACAGCTCCAGCAGAGATATGGCAGCAATACTCCATATTTGGTCTGATCTGGCTCTTGTAAGTTAGACCATAGTGAGAGGGGGTAGATATTTACTGGAGCGGTACAATGAACCTGCCATTTTTCCAGCACCTTTAACTATAGGTCGGATATACGTTCCACTTGAGAACTGGAGTGAGCTTAAGTCTCAAAGACATTCAAGCCAAGGAACACCCATCCATCATGAAAGGTTAGAGTTCAGGGTCTGCAACGCACAAAAGTATATACATTGGTGCATCAGTAACTCCGTCGCCGGACATGCAACGGAGTTTTTGGCATCTAAGTCTCCCACCTCATTCCAGCTGGAAATATTTGGTAAAAATATTCAGTATATTGAGAGGTAAACATGTCGGCTGAACAAATAAGTCTTACGTTGTATTTTTATCAGTTATTTTTCCCCTCTCTATTCTAAATACTGGCTGTCGACAACGTCTAGGTAAACATCATCTAGCCAGATACCATTACTGCAATTCTCCCAGGTATATTTCATCCGCTGAAATACAGACAGTACTGTTTGGCCGTTTGACCTGGAAATAGTTTCCCATCTGCTCAGTACGTTAAATATTAATTTAAAACTACAATTCCATTGTTTATACGCTTTTTTGGAAAAGCTTTAAAAAATTAAATTAGGCCTAACGTGAACTTTACAACACTCCGTAAATGTAACCTCTTGTATTCTTAACTCATAATACAATTAACAGAAAGAGTTCGTTTTGGTACAGAACAAAACAATGGATTGTATGAAGTATTTAGTCGAATAGTATCAATAAGGGACGTGACCCCAACTGTTGTTCTGTTGTTCTGTTGTTCTTTTTTTTAATATAATTTAAAAAAGAAAACAACTTTTATCTAGTGCGAAATAAATAAAGAAAAAAATAATGATCAATATTTCATACAAAACATTTATTTAATATTTTAAACGTGTGAATGTAATGAAATATAGAAAAAAAAACAGATTTTATGATCTCCATATATTTAGGAATAAGTATTCTTTGATTTCTCATCATTTAACAGAGTCGGAGATATTATCTTAAAGTACGAGGTCTGATCAAAAAGTATCTGGTCTGGTGCTATAAAAAAACAACTACAACACATATGAATTCGGCATTTAATCTCCTTCGAAGTAGTCCCCTTCTGAAGCCACACACTTTATCCAGTGTCGTTTCCTTTAATGGAAGCATTCCTGGAACATTTTGTGAGCAGCAGCCACGTCGTATTCTCTTGGATTTTCTCAACATCTCGAAACCTTATTCCTTTCAAGTGGGATTCGATTTTTGAAAAGAGGTAAAAGTCGCAAGAAGCGAAATCTGGAGAATATGGTGATTACCGGACCTGGGGAATGCTATTCTAGCCAAACACTGCTGAACAACCCATGGTCATTGATGGAACCTCTGTTATGCGGTAAGACCACCACACACTACACACTTTCCTTCCAAGCACTTCTATAAACAACGAAAGTGAGCGAGAAAGTTATAATTTAGTGTGTAGACGCGACAGAATTTAAGGTCAGTTTGTGCCAAGCGGCTTCACTCTACGTATTTTAGTTCCGTTACTATAGAGACAGTCCTGATACTTTTTGATCAAACTTCGTACGTATGTCGTGTACGAGCTGAAAAGATTCTACAATAATATGAATGCTATAAAGGTCTGTAGTTCTAAATAAAACTTCCTTCTTACCAACAGGTGCGAAGGGAATGAGGATGGTTCACCTTCGAGTATATGGCATGTAGAGTCTTAGCTGCAAACGTCTAAACTGATAGAACTAAGGAATATAGATCATCAGAACATTTTCCCACGGAAATAGCGATAGAATGGCGATAAGCTTGCGACGTTGTGCCTGTAGGAGAGAGGCTGCAGGTTGAAATTCATCGCCTACAAGGCCGCATGAAAGCTTTTGAACCGGAAAGATAGAATTGGACAGCTTTAGTTCAATTATGGCAGCCATATTTCATTTTTGTTCTTATCTGTCTTTTGTAGTAGAGCATGAGACGTGGAGTCATGTACTTTCCGGAGTAATCTGAGCCGACACTTTTTCTAACGTCAAATTAAATATCTATGAACTTGATCGTTGGAATACCATATTGTATCTTTTAGAGAATTACTTGGCTGTGCTCATCTCCTCTACAAATAACATACGATTCTACTAGGTTAAACAGTACAAGAAGTAGGGAATAATTCCTGACCTGACATGGGTTTCAGGTCTTTTTCGTGAGTATTCAAATCTAAAAGAAAATCATCCTATAAACGAGTAAATCGTTCAACACTGAGTCTTCCGTGGCTTTTTTTTTTTTTTTCGTGGCCCTGAAGATTACTTTGCGCTGCCCATTTCTTGTCCAAGTAATCTGAAAAATTTGCCACAGCTTATATTGTAGTAAAATCAGGTAGTATATATTCGTCCGTACACACCAGTGGTTCTCAAACGGTGCGGCATGGCTCATAGGTGCAGCGGAAGAGGATAGCCGGTGAGGCGGAAGAGGATAGCCGGTGAGGCAGAAGATGATAGCCGGTGAGGCTGAATGATTGAAAGACAATCGAAGAATTAGAATCAGTTTCAAAAAATTCATATGAAAAAATAAATATGATTTCAAAATTTTAAATATTATTATGAATTACTTTATCATTGTGATATTTTTACATTATATTAAATGTTAAGAATATAGTAACTAGGGTCCGCAAATTAGAGGAGAGAGTTATCAACGATAATGTTCTGACTTCAAATCCGCGGTTATCTCCCTTTAATATTCTCTCTGTTTTGTTTCGATTTTTTTTTTTTTTTTCAAATGTACTTTTTATCACATAAAATTTGGTAAGGCGCGAGCAAATTTTCATTTCGAAAATGCGGCAAAGAGAGAAAACATTTGGAAATACAAGTTCACACAGACGAGACGTGACGCAGTGAAAGAGCTCCAGACCTTCTTAAGTATCAAAGAGGAAGAACTGACTTTATGCCTTTTAGGCTAATAAGAATATTGACTGTGAGACGGGTCCCCAGAATTTAGGCATCGATGATTTGTGCCTGTCTCACTTAAATTAGTTAGGAGTGTTAATCAGGACTATCAACCATAATTAAGCTGGTTTCGAGTCGTAGCAGCAGTAAAGAGAGAGAGGGAGAGAGAGAGAGAGAGAGAGTTTCTTGAACTGATCTATAAGAATAGATCCGTGTTTTCCAACATGGGAGATACCGTTCTCTTGTGGGCTCTGTTAAGTTGAAAGAGGGCACTGGGAGTTTTTATTTCATTCAGAGGAGGCGGTGAACATACTCAGCGGGGCAGTGGGCATTTATCCATTTTTATTTTCAAATTTTCAAATATTATTCAATATTGGCTATGAAAGCGGTTTATAACTATTCACTTTTTTTCTTTCTTAAAGAACGTTTTGGTTCAGCGTAAAGATTCTTTTACTTGTATATTCAGCCTGGCCATGAAATAACATTTCTGAAAGGTATCAAACTTTTTTTTCATTACGTTTCCAACTTCTTATACGGCTGAATGTGGTTTCAACGCAGTTACACAGATTCTTACTAAACAAAGAAACCGCCTGCAAGTCACAAAACAAGAGATCTACAATAACTTCTAAGCAGCATGGAACCTAGAGTAAGCGTCTTAGACAGTAAGCACCAAAGTCAGCCATCGCATTGTAAACACTGAGATAAACTATCAAATAAAGGTTTTTTTAGCATTTTAATCATTGGCATTTATAATAGAAATGAAGACAATATTAAAATTATTTTTGCACTAATATCTAAGTGTTATCTAGCTATAAAAAATGGATTTAGTATAATATTCGAAATTTAATTTAACAAGGGGACGTTGATGAAAAAGTTTGCGACCAAAGGTGGCGCTGGTTGAAAAAAGGTTGAGAAACACATGAATAGATGGATTCATGCCTTTTACAATGGCATTAGTGTATACAAATTACTTCAGGTCCAATTTGAACTCTGTACACTAGTTCTATGCTGTTAACACAACCTATCACCTCTATTTGATATAAGAACCAAATTTGGTTCTAGAAATAGGTATAAAATTACACATGACAATTCCCAAGTTTCTTAATACAGCTGTACGAGTAATTGTGTTCAAGATTCACACAGGACACGAGAGCATGCGTGCCTGTGTGAAAGCGGTTTATAACTATTCACTTTTTTCTTTCTTAAAGAACGTTTTGGTTCAGAGTAAAGATTCTTTTACTAGTATATTCAGCCTAGTGTCCCGTGGGCACCCTCCTATCCACCCGTCGGCACCCTACTGACATCTCCACTGAACTAACGATGAAGGGGTTTTGTGTAGAGTCACTCTTGGTAGATCGAGTTTCCTTATGATACGCCTTGTTCCAATGCACGCAAGGACCTTTTCTGCTATGTGATTTTAATGCCAAAGGTGTGATATGGAAAATTCTTTATCTACCTCTATTTTTTTTCCTCACCTTCTGTTTTTTTTTTCTTTCTCTCAGTCTTTCTCTCATTCGTTTTTCCATCACTGTCTACCTCTGTCTTTGTATTTATCTATCAGCCTTCCAACCAGGATTGATCATGCAATGCTTTCTATACATGTATAGATTCATCTTGGATATGCAGACTGTGTAACACTTAGCGGCACGAAGGATGTTCTAGTGGTTCAATGGATAGCGGTTCGGAGAGCCGAGTTCTAATTCCACTCTGATTCCTTACATTCACTTGCACGCAAATAGGCTTGAGAAAAGCATGAATCCATATCCTTCCCCCAGATATGGATTAAATAGTAGGATGTGTATCTGAAAAAATAAGTTGCTATTTCAAGAAATTTTAATGCAATATTCACTCACTAAAAAAAAAAAAGAATTATTCTTTTATAATCCAAAATATGTTCCGGCTTTAAATAACCTACAATGGGTTGATAAGCCGTCAAAAAAAAACAAATCAATTAATCAATCATATATCGGCACGGAAAGTGTAATCCATGAGCCATGTTCAAATTTAGGCCTTATCTCTTGCGTTCACTTTAGCTCAAATGCACTTGAGAAAGACACAGAACCATCTCTTGTCCCCTCCCGAAGCTAACGGTTAAATATCTTATGTTCACAAACGAATTTCAACCTGGCATCTCTGTGTCTTTTCAACAGCATTGGAGTTTTCCCAAGGGAGCGTTACTTTAGATTGTTTCTATAAATTTCATTGCTTATTGTTTGTTTAGTGACACAGATTCCTGATGAAAGCAAATCATCAGGCAACTCTTGACGAGTAACCATTGGAATTTGTTTAATTTAACGTATTAATTTCCTCGAAGATCTTGCAGAAATCTTCCGGGGAGCACCAGTTCTTCTTTGGTTTTCAACAGTTCTGAGTTTTTTATGTCTTGCAATGAACGAACTAATGGTAGTAAATAGAATATTCGGATTGTCTGAGATTTTCATGTAACTTTTACCATCTTTCCAGAGTTTACCAATCAGTTCCTTTTGCGAATTTGTCAATTCTTTACCTCTTGCCATGATGAAAATCTTCTTCCACAAACATCAATTACAGAATGTACTGTTTGTATTTTTAGGCTAAAAATAACTACTGATAACATTATTGGAAGATTCTAGAATATTCCACTTGAATAATCTAGAGTATTAAAGCAATTTAAGTTTTAAAATCTAAAATTTGCATTGTACATATACTTTTTTCACCCATTAATATGGATAAATGGGATTTATTTCTATTAAATCATTTTTTTTCCTTTTTTCTACGCATATTTATTTATTATTCATCTGTGTACAGTTAATTATATGAAAAGTATGTTTATTCATTAGTTGAAAATACAATAAATTAAAAATTTGAATGTGTACGAATATTTGTTTCCCCCACTATATATATATATATATATATATATATATATATATATATAAGCAGAATATTTTCATTCAAGCATGTTTGATTAAAGAATTTACATTAGAGAATCGCGGCCAAAAATAATTAAAGTCAAATACGAGTCTAGCGACAAAGTTCTTAAATGTTTGTAGCAACAAAGGGTTATATAAAAAATACTAAATTAAAATACTACAATTAATAAATCTTGTTCAAAAGTTGCTTAACTTACCTCCCTTGCGTAGAGGCAAAAAATATTTTGAATTTACGGTGTTACCGCATAACACATCCATATATATGCAACACCTGAAGATGGTCTCAGATGAGATTGAAAGAACTTGGGAAAATTATTTGAAAGAAAATTTTGGAATTCGTTGACTTGAAAGCATTAAAACTAAAATAGACATAATATGTCTAAATTATGCTTGAATATATATGTGTGAGTGTGTGTTTTTCTGTGTCTATGCTTCTGTGTGTGTGTGTGTGTGTGTGTGTGTGTGTGTGTGTGTGTGTGTGTGTGTGTGTGTGTGTGTATAATCAAAATGTGAACAATATAATTTCATGGATTTCATTTTCAAGCCGACAATTTTTCTTATTGATTTAAACGTTATTTTAGTTGGTAAACTTGTTTCAATAGACCTATTTTCACAGACCTTTTTCCATATATATTGATGTATGTGTAACATCCAATGTCTACTCAAGGTATTTCTGGACGATAATGTTTTTTAAGTAGTTTTGTAATTACAGCACTCGATATCAAGAAAAAGCTCATTAATAGTAATAAACATTCCAATTGGAGAAAAGTAAATGTTAAATTAACTTTTCTCCGATTTGAATGTCATCCAATCTTCAGAATACTTGATTGTGGCATTTTACAATCCAGTGTCCTGGAGAGTGGCTGTAATCTCCGCGAAACTCAAAGATATATGAGTGTTTAAATAATAATAATCATAAATAAAAATAGCTGTTATTAGAGCGGCTAGGCAATCCCTGTTGTAGGCGCTTGCTCAGCCACATTTGTTTTTGTTCCACACCCACAGACCCACCCGTGGTTTATACTGCAACTATACGGGCCTTAGTTACAGTTTATCTAGCGTGATCAACAGTCTGAACAAGATCAGCCTGCCTTCCCTCGACAAAATCAATAAGTCACCTTCCTGGCAAATCGAACACGGTGCGATACGAACCCAGTTTCAAGAGTCAGCAAGACGAATGTTCTAACCACTCAGCCACGTAGCAATAACGATAATAGCCATGTGTTCATATATATATATATATATATATATATATATATATATATATATATATATATATATATATGTATATATATATATATATATATATATGTGTGTATATATATATATATATATATATATATATATATATATGTGTGTATATATATATATATATATATATATGTGTGTGTGTGTGTATATATATATATATATATATATATATATATATATATATATATATATATATATATATAATATATGGCCAGTTTACCTTGACGATCGCGTAGGTGAAACCTCGGTAGGTTTGTCTGGCTCTTTAGGTTTACTTATTTTGCTCTACTTTGCTTAGTTATTTTTACTTTACTCGTGCCGGCTTTTTTTTCTTTGGACTCTGAACTTTGATTCTAGACGATTATTTTCGCCGGAAGTACATGTTCTTACTTCTTTCATGTTTTTTAACCTTTTTTTCCCTTGAGCATTGGTTTGATTATTTACAAGCTAAAACACCTCAGGTTTTGCCAGACGCGTATAGCTGCTTATATTTATAAGATTATTAGTATTATACATATATATGTACTGGATTGTTTCACTTCCCACCTCCCCTACTTGAAACGTGTAGCTGTGAAATTGTGGATGTGACAGTCATGATATGCGAAAAGGAATTCACTCTGGGCATGTTTTTTCTGGTGATGGTGGAGTAGAAAAATGTGGCATTCCATTTCCATTGCTTAGTGTCTTTTGTTAGTGTTGTAACAGTTACTCTACAAACTAGCATTTAAATGTATTCTTTTTTTCGATTCTAGCACTAAAAGGGAATAAATGATAAGTATTTTTATTGTTTGTTTGTTTTGCTTTACGGCATATCAACCTCAATGGGTTATTTCATGCCGACAATTTTTATTGCTGGTAATATTTTTTTTCCTTCAAAAATCTATTTCTGGTAATATATTTTTTTTCAAAAATGTATAGCTGGCAATATTTTTTCCTTCAAAAATCTATTTCTGGTAATTTTTAAAAAAAAAATGTATAGCTGGTATTTTTTTTTTCAAAAATATACTGCTGGTAATATTTTTTTCCTTCAAAAATCTATTTCTGGTAATTGTTTTTTCAAAAATGTATAACTGGTAATATTTTTTCAAAAATGTATAGCTGGTAATATTTTTTTTTCAAAATATATTGCTGATAAAAATGTATTGCTGGTAATAATTTTTTACAAAATATTTCTGGTATTAAAACCTATATTTACATTGTCATAGTGTTTTAACCCCAGTTTGAGAGTTAACTATTTGTCTATAGCTAGGATCCTAACAAGTGCTACCACCCCAGGTCAGGGTGGACCTGGGAATACCAGCAATTAAGAGGTGGTTCCACGCTCCTCAAAGCCTCCTGCTCAAAGGCCTTGCTGTTGGACGTTGTTTATCGTCTTACCCAGGACGCTGATGTAATTTATCATCATACCCAGGACGAATGTTTTTTAAATTTTAACAATGGTAGATAAGTTTTCAAGAGACTTGTGGCAACTAAAATGGAATTCTATATATTTCTTTTATTCCGAATAAGAAATTTAACTTTCCGATGAACACAACACTTTTGTCTACAATATTTGTCTTGCAATAAACAATGCCCTGGCGATGTCATTGTGCTATGTCGAAAGAAATATGGATCAACACAGCGATTTTCTCTCGTCCTTCAATAACAGCATCAAAAAACTTACCCGTGAATATGAAGGGATCCAATTAAAAATAAGCGGACAGAATGTCTAAATTATTCAACAAAACATATATTCATTTGTAAATTAATTAAATTCTTTGTTTGTTTTTGGCACTTTGATCGATCATTTTGTTGTAGAAAGTGTCAACACCACGTTCTACCTTTATCTTTTTTTCAGGTCTTTATTTATGGAAATAAAAGACAATCTATGCAATCTAGCTTCATTCTGAACACAGAAAGAAGTAGTTAACTTCACCGCCTTTTTCATACTTCTTTTCTGGCTCACTCAATCTTGCTTCGTCAACCTTCTTTCAGTAGAATTTTATCCGCGTTCTTTGACTGTGCATAGAATTAGTGCGAAAGTGATGTACAGAAGAAGCGCCTTCCATGCTTACACTACTCTACTAATGTTGCTGGTTCACAATTTACTCTCAAAAATAAAGAAATTGGAGATTATTTTTAAATTTATCACGAGTGACGAAAGATAGTAAAAATAAGCAATAATTAATTTTTATTTTCATAAAAATTATTAATCCTGAAAAACAAAACTAAGGAATGCAGTGCATGCTTTACATACAAAGACTCTTCGCCAT
This sequence comes from Acanthosepion pharaonis, assembly GCA_903632075.3. Classification (NCBI taxonomy): domain Eukaryota; kingdom Metazoa; phylum Mollusca; class Cephalopoda; order Sepiida; family Sepiidae; genus Acanthosepion; species Acanthosepion pharaonis. The sequence goes on from CAHIKZ030000058.1 coordinate 5,532,817, forward strand.
TGTCATTAACCTATTAAAGCCGTTTTTCATCGAAAGAGGGTGATACTGTGTATATGGTAGTGTTGGAAGGGATTTGTTTACTTTCACATCTTATAGGAAAAGTAAACAATTGATTCGAACAAGTGATTCTCTCTAATAAAACCAACTGAAAGCAATCATCGACGAAAAGTGTCTAAAATTTCTGAACAGAAATAAAAGTAATATTCCCTCAAAATAATGCTACACGATATTTTATTCGGTTATTAGATAAAAAAAACTGTTACAATTTGGCTGGCTAGTCTTCAGTGGATATGTGGGTGGGGTAATGTTTGGCTACTCGGAATGAGAAATCGGAGAACTGAATTCGAATTCCACTCGCGTTCATTATATTCACTTACGCGCAAATAGCCTTGGGAAAAGTATGAATCCATCTCCCCTAGCTATGGGTTAAATAATAGAATGTGTAACTGGAAAAAATCATTGTTATTCTTTAAAAAAAATTGTAAATGCAATATTCACTTACGAAAAGGAAAAAATGTTTTTACAAACTGAAATATGTTTCAGCTTTAAATAATCCACAAATGGTTGATAATCCATAAAAAAAGCAAATTGACAGTGACTAGTTTTCAATCATCCGCTGTATTCACCAGATATTGTACTTTCCGTTTATCATTGATTCTAGTTTTGATAGAATTCTCTTAATGGAAAACAATGCAAATTTCCTCAAAGACTGCAAAAAAACACCAAAAGCATTTCTTTGCTGAGCAAGATAAAAAAAAGTTTTGGGGAGATGGAATTATGTCGTTGCCTGAAAAATAGCAAAAGATCATGAAACAAAACGGAATGAAAAAACTGTTGTTCAATAAAGGTCATGGACAAAAAATGTATTTCTTTTTTGTTTCTTTGTTTTAATAAAGCAAGAAAAAACACCTTTTGGGTAAACAAATATACAGAAGGTCAGATTTTGCACTGTAAGTCAATGTTTTCACAATAAAAAGAGTATGAACCGATGTTGGTAAACTTTCCAAGACATATTTATGATAAATCTATCATTTTAATTTCAGCTGAAAATATATTTTATTAAAAGCATTTACAATATCTTGTTTAGTGATGTAAGATTACCTCTCAAGGAATCATTATATAGTATATCAGTGCGACATTGAAATCTGAAGTCGCATTTGGATGGCAAAGTTGCCTTCCAAAAGCTAAGCAAAGTATTAAAAAAACAGGAAAATTTTGTTGGAAATAAAGAAAAAAGTACTGAACTATTACGTAAGATAAGTCCTTCTATGGCAGTGCATGTTTGACACTCTCCCCACAGATGAAGAAGCGACTTGAAGCAACAGAAATGTGGTTCTGCAGAAGGATGCTGAGAATGAACCGAACATATGAGCAACAACAAAGTTTTAGAGAAAATGGAAACAAAAAGGATAAATATACTTAACAATAATAAGGAAACAAAGCTTGGGAATTTTAATACTTACGCAATGAGGGCAAGAGGGACAGAGGAAAACAACGCGCAACCTACCAAGAGAGTTTGCGTAAATGGATGACAAAAAAGCGTTTAGGAGAGTTAACAAAAATACAAAATTTATTTACAACTATAAAGGGCAGGAAATTGCGGAGAGCCATGATAGCCAATATCCTGAAGGGACACATCATATAAAAGATGAAGAAGCCATCGTGTAATGCAATCCACATTTAGCGATAGATTTAGCAATTTTGTATTACTCGTTTTATTAAGACACTCCTTTACATGAATGATAGGGCGTTTTAAAATAAATACATTTAAAGATATTAATATCAGAATTAATTCAATGTAAGACACGAGTGACACTCAAGGTAGATTTTTATTGTCAAAGTTTGAATCATTAATCATGTGTATCATATGAATGATTGAAAAGATGGTGAAATGAGAATTGGTTTGGTTTGTTTTGTTTTATGACATATCAACCTCAATGGGTTATTTAATGCCGACAAGATTTTTATTGCTGGTAATATTTTTTTCCAAAAACATATTGCTTGTAATACCCTTTTCCTTAAAATGTATAGCTGGTAATATTTTTCCTTCAAAAATGTATTTATTGCTGGAAATATTTATTTTCTTCAAAAATGTATTGCTGGTATTAAAACCTATTTTTCATACTCTCATAGTGTTTTAACCGCAGTTTAGGGTTAACTATTTGCCCGTAGTTGGGACCCTAACAGGTTCTATCACTCTTCAAAACCTCCCGATCAGTCATCCGAGCATCTTCTATAGTAAGTCTGATCGGTTCGATAGGGTCGAATTGGCAGCTGACCTAAAAGAAATTACCTACAATCTACTATTAACTGGAGCAACGCCCCCAAAACGAAACTTTTATCTATTAATCAATCATCTGAGAGAAACCGTTTCGTCTTCCATTGGCATGGCTGCTGCTGATCACCTGGCGTGTATCCCGTAGCGTATTCCCGGTCTAACTTTCTTCTGCTGACATGAAGTAGAAAGATTATATTGAATCAATTACTAGGTTTACTGCTAAGAAAGTTGGTTCATTGTGTCATGCTAGACAATTTTTTTCTCTAGAATCTATATTGCATATTTGTGGTCTGCCTTTCGTTCATGTTTTGAATATTGCTGCCTCATATGATCTGGTGCTCCTGCTAAATATTTAAAGAATCAGAAGTACTATTGGTCTTGACCTGGTATCTCGGCTTCAGTCAATTTTCCACTGCCATAATGTAATTTTCCTGCACGTTTTCTATAAAAACTTTCATGGTAATTATTCAGATGAACTCTTTGCTATGGTACGTAGTCCTTATGAATTTAAGGGAGTACTGTTTGGGCAACAAGGTCTCATCAAATTACAGTTGAATTGGCTAAGTGAAACCGTAAGTTTTATGCTAATAGTTTCCTCGTCAAATTTTGCAGCCTAACCTTCCTCATTATGTGTCCAAGAGATTTCAACGATCTCTTATTCTTAATATGTATCATTTTTGTTGCCATTTTTCTTAGAAATTCCTCGTTGCTCACACACACCTTCCATGGTATTTTCAACATCCTTCTGTGGGACCATCTTTCTGTTGCCTCAAGTCTTCTCTTCATCTACGAGGAAAATTGTCCAGCATTCACTGCCATATAGGAAGATTGATATTACATAGCAATTCTCCACTTTTCTATTTTGTATCTAAGAAATTTTCCTTTTGCGTAGTACTTTGCTTAATTTTTGGAAGGCATCTTTTGCTATTCCAATGCGCGTTCCTGTTTCAGTTTCAGATTCTACATCCTTTGTTAAATAAATTTCTCATATATTTAATCTTCTGGGATTGTTTGATTTTGACATCACCAATTCGTAATTCGTTGGGCATTTTTCTCTTGTTGAAAACCATGCATTCTGTCTTCTTACAATTGACGATTAGTCATTTCTTCTTGCTTTCCTTCATTATCTTCCATATGAGTTCTTGTAGTTTCCCTTTCTGTGTCTATCATCAACACAGTGTCATCTGCGTGTCTTGCATTGTACAACAGCGCCCACCGATAATAAATCTTGTGAGGGTTTCTCACTGTAGAGGTTGCACAAATCCAGTAAGAAGACTACCCTCGAACAATGAACCAAGCAGCACTATCAATGATAATAATGATAGATAGAAAATATGCAGATTCAACAACTTCAGAAAGTGTCGCCTATTAAAAGGATTATTGGAACATTGTATTTGTTCCTGGAGAAGCGCTTGAAACAATAAGAAATTCAATAAAAATAAATAAATAAGAATGCGATACTTCTTGCGTTTTTTTTTTTTTCGTAATCTGTGATATATTGAGAAAAAAAAAAGCTATAACGATCGTTAATAGCATTCTACGCCAATACACGTGATTTATCCAAGTAAACTTTCATAGGAGTAGATACATTCGCTTATCGACCGGTTCTCACTCCTACACGCTCTTTTGAACAGGAGTAGAAGTTTATATCTTATTTCCTGTTTAGGATTGGACTTCCGGTTCCTTTCTGAAGTCTACGTTAAATTAATACGTCTAACATCGCTGCTTAAATTCTGAAATTTTATTTAATATTTTTTCCTCAATATGAGTAGATAGGTTCGTTTATCGCCCGGACCATACTCATCACCGGTTTTTTTAAGAGAAGTAGCGTTTTATCCATTGTTTCCTGTTTACGATTAGGCTTCCGCTTTCTTCTAAAGTTTTCTTATTCTCTTCAACTCACAGTAGCACTTTGTCATAGAGGCATTATTGCCTTGCATCGGGTGAATTGATTCTAAAAAATACTCTTCTAAGAAAACTACAAAAAAAAGGTGATAACGGAATCGGGGTAAATATTTCTTTTCCTTTCGGCATACAATGTATATTTTTCCTTTCACCAAAAGAACATATATGTCACTCACTTTCTTTAGCAATTATCTTAATACTGTATGTAACTGAGAGTATCAGAGAAAAATAAGGCTGTGTTAGACAATATTAAGATTAAGGTCTATTTTAAAGCCTTGTAGAATAGTAAATCACACTTATGTGGAAATGAAACAGTCAATCATATAATAAGCGAATACAAGATAGTAGTAATTTTGAAGACATACACAAATAGACGTAAATGGGTAGTAACGGCAATACACTGGGAACATTGCAAATGAATTTGAATTAAATGTGAAAGAAAATGAACATAAGGAAAAAATACGGGAACCTTTCCATAGAAGTAAAATTATTTGGTGCACTTGAAATATTCCCGAGCAGTGTTGCAAAAAAAAAATCGAAAAATTAAAAATCCGATGTAGAAAAGAAGCCGAGATAGAACTGGAAAAAAAAAGCAATGAGAATACTTAGGAAATGCTGGTCAATCTGTTAAAAAGTGGAAGTGTCGGTAAAATGGTAATACGGAATTTGAATCTTCATTACTTGACATTACATCTTATTCAGCACTTGACTTCGTCAGTTATAGTCAGCCAGTCTGTGATATGCAGCCCTGTAGAGCTCTCAACTAAACGTCGTCTTTATATTCTCCGTATGTGATGTCTGAAAGACTGTCCAAATCCTCGCCCAGAGCGGTTGTTAATACAACTGCGTGTATTACAAATCTTTCCCACGATTGCAGAACTTTATGCAGGTGTGATGTCATACTCCATTCGGTGGCCGAGCGTGACTCCAGGTCAACAACCCGATGTGAGTGGCTTTTCTAATGATGCATAATGTCTATTCTGGCCTCATCCTGCATATTGAATGGAATTATTGACTGTTGACCCTTAATCAAAACTGGCTCATCTTGCTATTGTGAAAACTCAGCATGTGAGTTGAATCTGTCATATATAACATTACATTTTAGTCAGCTCCAGACTCCGTCACTTACTCTACGTCAGTCTGTGATGTGACCCTACAGCGCGTTCGTTCGACAGGCAGGCCTTATATTCTCCGTCTCCTATGTACGAGAGACTACCCAAATCCTCTCTGCATTGTTATTTATATAACCATGTTTATCTAAAATATTTCTCACGTTTGCAAATCCATATGCAAATGTGAAGCCACGTGCTTCTCCTTCGACGGCCGTGTGTGACAGCCCCGAGTCCTAATCAATTTCATGGTGAACCTTGCCACTTGATGATTTGGTGTACATGCAATATACAAAAAGATTTATCACCATCATCATCATCAACAACAATCCGATGACTGAGTGCGGTTGTAGAGTCTATAGGAATTAAATCCTATATATATTTTTCAATCAATAAAATCACATACAAAGGTTTGTTTGATAAACTATCATTAAACTACATGCGGACGTAGTTGTAGACCTACCACGTGTTACTTTTGGACCAATTAGAAAATAACAATAATAACTCCCTTCACCACTCCCTCAAATTCGAGACAAAGATTTTCGCGAGCCAGTGTGAAATTATTTTCTAACTAATGAAAACCATGCATTCAAAAAGTTCACACCTCTATGTCAAATTAGATTCTGAATCACCCTTACGTATATAAAAATAGAAGAATACTGCTTCTCGGGGTTCAAAACAATTTCGGCGACCAATTTGATCTACACTTACGTACACACACGCACACAATTGAAGATACGACAGCCAGCAGCCGCTGACTAAGATTTTGTCCACGCAGAAACATTAGGCTGACCGTCATAAAGTAATTCTGTCCGCATATTTCTAAGAAAACTTAATTTCTTTATAAAACAAACTTCACTGCAAGGAAAATTGAACATTTTATTATTATTGTATATTTCTGAAAAGATTATATAAATTTCAACTGTAGTTCTGCTTCTATTTTTTCTCAAGAAAATAACTTTTTATATGTTTCATTTAAAATATGTGTTCTTGTTATATGTTTGGAATCTCGACACTCAGCAACAAAAAACCGTGTAGACAGAACCCAGCAAGTCGTTAAGCACCTGAACAGTTCTCTCCACATATCTGGGTTGAAAGTCGGAGAAATATTCATTCATTTGCAGCGTGTCTTTAGGCAAGTAAACCTCTAGGAGCCTGTCTCCAGACTCCAATATGAAGGCTCGCCGTTGTACCCTGGCCGTTAGTTTCATTCTAGGAATTACACTATCCAGTGAAGCCGTTTAAAAAATTAAAAAAATAGGTTAAAAAAATAATTACAAATAACTGAACCAGAAGCAGTGAGCATATCGAGAAGCGTGCTGATCTATTGAGCAGAATTGCTGACACTTGATCCCCAAACAAAGCCGACTGACCTGGTGGTGTGAAAATTCAACAAGTGAAAAATATGAGCAAAATAATAACATTTTCTACCCTATAGACTTTGGGACTTTTGGCGAATTGCCCAACAAACGGTTAATGGGTATCAGACAACTTTGATCCACACCTATCAATTATACATGGCGTGGTATTACCTGAAAAACCTTGTGGGAATTATTGTGTGATGACAAGAAACATTGGTGTAACGGGCGAGGACTAATCAATGATGAGGTAATATAAGCAATTCACCCTTTAAAACTCTTTTCACTCTATCAGTCTCACATGTATAATTAATCCTTGTTGCAGATCAAAACGAAAAACTTATAAAAGCGTAATTAACATTCATATACTCACATTTTTACACAATCACATCTGTATATATATATATATATATATATATATATATATATATATATAAATATATATATCTAAGTATATATATGATCTGATTTGTAAGCGCAATCGCATGAATAAAGTATATATATGATATATATTTATATATATATATATATATATATATATATATATATATATATATATATATATATATATATATATATATATATATATATATATGTTCTAACCATGAGACCTGGGTTCGAATCTCACCATGGTCGATTTGTCAGCAAGGGTATATATATATATATATATATATATATATATATATATATATATATTTACCATTATAAATCTATAGATTTAAGTATATATATGATTTGATTTGTCAACGCGATCGCATGAATACAAGCTTATATATATATATATATATATATATATATATATATCAGTGTAACCCGGATATAAGAGAAACCCGGATATAAGAGAGATTTTCTCTGGTTCCAAATTAGAGCCTGTGTTAATGTATATAAAATAGACCAAACCCGGATATAAGAGACTTCTTCTCCGGTCCCGACAACTCTCTTATATCCGATTTCCTGTATATATATATATATATATATATATATATATATATATATATATATATATATATGGGCACGTTATAATGTTCGCATCTCATCATAGTCGATTTGTCAGTAAGTATATATATATATATATATATATACCATTATAAATGCACATATATGATCTATCGAAAGTATCTGAAAACTATTCCACGGGTTGACCCAAGCTTTGTGAGTGAAATTCTGTAGATGGAACACTTGGTAGCCGTCAACAGCTATGCTGACGGCGTTGAATGAATACAAATGTGCCTGAGCAAGCTTCTGCAATAGGGAGTGACTAGCCGCCCTAGTAGACGGGCATCCTCGAATACGATTATATATATATATATATATATATATATATATATATATATATATAATTTTGCATTTGGGCAGCATTCCCACTTTTATACAAATTTCATGAAAGACGACTGACAAGGTACTGCTATTAAACTTTTTATTCAATTTTTCTTGTGTCCATTATTTAAATGTTGGTTTTTATTTTTAGCTGTTTTTATTTGTCGTAAAAAGTTTTTCGATAGGGTCGTTTAATAATGGGAGTTTTTTGGGGTTTTTTTTAAGTTCGTAAGAAAAGTTAAGGACAGAGTTTGTTTTTTTTTTTAAATGTTATTACCAAATATCAAACTAACAATTATTGTATCACATCTACTTATGTTCAAATTCTTAAAACAACTCAAGTGAACCAAGTAATTTTCGCATCACTTGATTTTGAAAATTTATTTACATAAAAAATATTACTATCACTATAGATACACATATATATATAATCTCAAAGCCGAATTTGAAAAAACTCTCTGAAAATTATGAATTGAAAAACTATTGCGTGTATACTTAGTGCAGAAAGCATAGAAGCAACATATAATGTGATGAGACTTGACAAGGACGTCTTCAGCGTTAATATATATATTAATAATATGTGCTTTTATATTCGTATATGAGTATAGAAATTGCAGTTTATAAAAACGAACACATAAATAAATATCCTGATGAAGGTGAGCTAATCTTTCACTAAGATCATTCGAAGATCGTAACTGCTAACTTTTTATTTTTGTATTTGAAACATAAACAAAGTCATTTTTAAGGAATTAATGGATTTGTATCCATAGGCCGACATTATGTCTTATTACTATCGACGATAAATTTTTTTTATGGATACATGTTTCTGAGTAGAAGTCTCTGTTTTGTAAATGGTATATTTTCGTCCAAAGGCCTGGGTTTTTCCAGAGTCTTTAATAAAGGAAAGGTGCCTTTTGGCAGCGACTTTATTAAATACTATCGAAAAGGCCATCTTTATCTCTGGAGACGGTTTAGTTACAAAAGTTTACGGAAGAAGGTCAATCTTTACACCTAACTGCCTTAATCTGATTGGATTTATTTCTAGAGTGCTTTCCATGTTTGGATATAGCCGCAAAGCAACGGACGGTTAAATTCGGATTTTTCCTTGTTACAACTCAAGCCTGCACTTCTATTTAACACACAGTTGGAGGAATATGGATTTGATATAGCTGGAGGAATCTGGATTAATATAGCTAATATTTTCTAAGGGTATAGTACTGAGTTACATATACATATATATATATATATGTGTGTGTGTGTGTGCGCGCGCGCTTCTCTGTGCGTTTATGTGTGTGTTTGTGTGTGCGCTCGCTCGCGCGTGTGTCTGAATATGGTATATTTAGGCAGCAAATATTCATCTAAAACAAGTTGGATTAAGAAAAGAAAGATTACGATTCGAATGTAATAAATTATAACCATGGAATATTAGTGCCTTTTATATTATTTCTTACTCTGTCCTGGACATTGAGTTCTACCTGGATTCTATTCTCTTGTGAATTATATATATATATATATATATATATATATATATATATTGACGATATATATATATATATATATATATATATATATATATATATATATATATGAAGGAAATTGTAAGACAAAATGGAAAAAAGTTTATTTGTGAGGAGTTTCATCCGTTAGGACTTCATCAAACTAGATTTATTGCTACTGTTGTGACTACAGTAAATTTACGTCCAGTTTCTTATAACCTTTCACCATTTTTTATCAGATTTTCTGTTTTCACAGTGTGAGATATTTAAAAACCAAGATGATGAAAAGAAAAAGAAAAAGAATATAGATGAATTTGGCTAGAAAAAAAATTGAAACTGCTAGCGTCTCTCGTTCATGCACAGGCGTAGTCATAACAACATCAACATCCGATAAAGTCTTAACCGATAAAACGCGTCACAAATAACTTTTTCCGTTTTACAATTTCATCAATACTGTTCTATATAGAAATATATATATATCGTTATACGGCAGAAATTTATAGAAACAAGGATCTTTTCATTCATAACGGATTCGGAGGTCTTTGTATATTATTTGAATTGTTTGCGATGATGGATTTCTCGCCAATTATATCATTAACCTTTGCATTTGATTTTTGTGTGAATAATTCATGAATTTGTAAATTGATTGCACGTTTATTGAAATTAAAATAACTGATCCAAGTGCGACTTTTGGATAATAAGTGCGACATTACTGTAATTATTGAACAATATAGTTCATGCCACTTTGACAGAAAATTTACCAGTAAAAAATTCGTTTATCACCATATTTGTACATGAACGCACAACTGTAAAAAATTTAAAATCAAACTCAGCGTTGCTATTGCACGCTCCAAAAACAATAACTCATTTCCAATAGCATTTTCGGATACAACAATACATATATTTTCGTTGTCCTCTTATTACTAAGAGAAAAAACAAGAACAACATCTATTCCATACCTGAAGATGTCTGTAGGAACAGACGAAAGCTTGTAGTAAAAAAAAAATAAGAACTAATACGGCAGAAATTTATAGAAACAAGGATCTTTTCATTCATAACGGATTCGGAGGTTTTGTATATTATTTGAATTGTTTGCGATGATGGATTTTTCGCCAATTAAATCATTAACCTTTGCTAGCATGAAATTTGTTTTTGTGTGAATAATTCTGATATTGAATATATATATATATATATATATATATATATATATATATATATATATATATTTATGTTTATATATTTTATATGCTCTGTTTATTTAACCGGCCTGAATGTCCGAGAAATTTTCATAGAAAATATTCGTTCGGTTGGCAAGGTCGAATTTTTGCCAACCGAACGATCCTTTGTGGCGAGAGGTTGGGCACGTCAAGCTAAATGACGGTTCCGTATAGGATGCAGGTTCGAATCCTGTCAAAGGACGAATATTTTCTATGAAAATTTCTCGGACATTCAGGCCGGTAAATGTTATTTAATACTGTTTATTATAAACAGAGCATTTACTAAAATACTTGTATCTACACAAAGAATGTTAAACATAAAATGTCTTTAATAAATTGTCGGACTTTGTCCATTTAATATATATATATATATATATATATATATATATATATATATATATATATATATATATATTTTCATTTATTTCTTATATATACAAATAACGATATATATATATTTCTATATAAAGTAATAGAAATATGTCAAATTAAAATATAAAATCCATTTATTCTTTATATATATAAGTGAACATTGAAGTCAACACTTAGAGGCGACAGGCTGTTTCATGCTAGACATGCTTGACATATTTTTATTACAAAAAAATTATTATGACAAACAAGAAAATATTTGTGCTTTTTTTTATTCATTTTTCCAACATTCACAATATCCCCAACATTCTCATAGTTTTTCCTTATAGGGACGTATATAATGTATGTCGAATCTATCCGTAGTGATGATCGGCCTGAGCGCTTTCGCCTAATTCATCAGCCATTTTCGAGGGATTCATTGTTATTATATTTCCCGATGTTTATGTCTGATACGAATTGAACAATAACAGGATTCGCTCTAAAAAGTTCAGGATGGAAATAGTTGGAATTTCATGTCGAGGGGGTCTTTGAAAGACGGCTTTTGCCGTTTTCAAATTGGATAACGTTGAAACATGACTTAAAGACATTCTGAGACATTATTTCTGATTATGTTTCTTATCCGGGCAATGTTTTGCAGGGCTTCTTTAATATTCAGTGGTCACTGTTCAACTCTCAATGTTCTGTTCTTATCACCTTACAATATCGCTTTTGAGATTACATCTTCCTTATAGCCCGAAGAAATTTTAATTTATCTGAAACTAAAAAAAATGAACTTCAATAACTGTACAATTATATTTTTTTACAATATGAAGAACAGTTTTGAGTTGCATAATGAAATTTCATACAAGAAAATAAATTATTACAAATATTTCTCCTAAAACAAATATCGTAAATTGAAATTCCCAAGGAGTGTTTATTATAAAAATTTATATATTCTGTAAATTTTACCTGCATCAATTGGTTAATACGACTTTATATTTGTGAAAACATAAGAATATATCTTACATATTGTATTTCCTGTAATTTTTACTTTATTTTGGTAATTTTCAAACACATGATACTTTATAAATTTTATGTATTTTTCTTCTAATTTCTCTCTACTGGACTATTCAGTCGTTTTCAACGTACGATGGTCAAGCAACTCAGTTCCTAGAAACCGACAGCCAAACACCTGCACACATGATTTGATTATAGTGATGAAGGCTTTGTGCAGAATCAACCATACTTTTTGAAGAGCCGACTACAGTGACCTGGTGCACTACGTGCCACAAGGACATGGCCACAAGGTCCCCAAACGTACCTCCGCATTTTTTTAATTCAAAGTTGTCCTTCTCCTAGACCAGTTGCCATCCAAGGCTATAGAACACAGACTGTCCTGCTATTTATCCATAGATGGGAGGGAGAAGAGGATTCATACCTTTCTCAAGGGCATTAGCACGTAAGTGAATGTAATGGATTCGAGTGAAATTCGAACTCGGCTCTCCGATTCCTCAATCCGAGCCGCTATTCATTACTCCACCGTGCCTCCAATTTCTGTCTATTTTAGTTATTTTTACGGTGGGATGGTTTCGAACCTTCCAATCTACAGTTTTCTTCAGGATTAAACATACAGTAAGTTAAAAAGTGATCTCTTTTTGCAGAAAAGAAAAGAGTGTTAACAAATAAGCTCTTGGAATGATAATGGATTCTGAATAATAAAAATTGATCTCCATTTGGTCAATTCAATTTTGGTAAATCAATAAATAAAACCAAGTTCGTCTATCGTTCAGTTCACACTCCTCCCCGGTATTTTGAACAGGAAGAGAGGTTTAAGCCTTGTTTCCTGTTTAGGATTTGGTTTCCGGTTCATTTCAAAGTCTGTTGCCACACTGTTACTCCAACTAGCTCTGAAATTTTATTCACTAATTAAATCTTGTCAACTTCAAGTCTAGAATTGTCTTTCCTGCCTAGCCCCAGGAACTACACTTCTTGTCTTTTCTTACGTTCATACAACACCACGCAGTAACCTTCTACCTTGAGTGGCTCTTGGGCCTTGTATTTGGTGAACAGGAGTAAAAAAAAAAATAACAAACGAACAGATTTTTTACGTCCAACCGTATTTTTTGAGACACACGTTACTTATTTTTCTATTTTCAGCCAACAAAATTTGTTTTCAAAAGTTTTTTTTCAGAAAACGAACAGTTAAGACATAGATGAACTCAAGAACTTATACATTCTAAAATATCTACTGAGTAGCCGTTAAGAACCAAAATAAAAAATATTATGAAAAAATCCTTTCTCTAATCTAGGAGAGTTCTGAGAATGAGTTGGAACTGCTTTCAGAGAACATTGTAACTATGTTTCCTGAAGGAATGCAGCCAACTTAAAACGTGGAACGCATGCTGGTATCTCGTGGGGGTTTGTTCCTTCTGGCATGATTTTTAGATGGAAAGAACAAAAGAAAGGTTTTATCTTAGAAGCTAAACCACCCAAACCCTTTCAAAAATGACTTCTGCTTCCATCTTTTTACAGCATATTTTGGTAATCGCTGAAGAATTCTACCTACATGAAGTAAAAAAAAAAGTGTTTACATACATAAGAGATTAAAAATAATGAATATGAATTCAAAATATTACTTCAAAAACAGAACTAATGCAATATATATATATATATATATATATATATATATATATATATATAACTATAGTATTGGTGTATACGGAATAAATTCCAATAACCAACAAATACTATTCTTAAAAGAGTGCTCAATACGAGCAAATATAATTATTTATTCGAAAATTATAACATAAATAAGTTATAAAATCATTACAAAAATAGCCATTTTGTTTCAACACTTCTGGTGTCTTATCAAGTGATCACTTGATAAGACAAGAAGTATTGAAACAAATGGCTATTTTTGTAGTGATTTTATAACATATTTATGTTATAATTTTTTAAATCATTATTTATATATATATATATATATATATATATATATATATATATATATATATATATATATATATATATATATACACTACATATATTTGGGTTACGGACATATCACTTTGAAACATCGGTTCCGGTAAGGTTACCGAAGTTGAGCAACGTCGAGTTTGGTTACTACCTACACTGGTAACCACTTGTGAATATCAAGTGCTGTAAGTTTGGGTGGTGTAATGGATAATGGCTCGGAATTGTTAATTGGAGATTCGAGAACTGAGAGGAGGAAATGAAATTTTTTAAACATAATGAGGAGAGTGGTCTTGCAGAAATTGACCCTCACAAGACATACTGAGATTAAAAGGCCATAGAGAAACATCAAGCAACCTACCTGACTCGCTTGCATAAATAGATGATAAAACAGGGACTGGTATGGATTTCAATGGGACAGACATTGCTTAGAACGACAAAGGAAAGGAAGTTGTCATAATCACCCACGTCTTGAAGGAAAACGGCATATAATAGAATAATCAAATATTGATTACCAACACGCCACTGGACGTTAATTTCAATCGCATTTCGATTTCTCTTATTTCATGTTAAACAATATCATATTTCGACTGAAAGGCACTCATTAAAATATTAATATTGCTTCTTCATTACTAAATAGCGTAACATAACGTTGAAAGAGAGGTGCTAGGAAATTTGTCTCGGCTTTCCCGCATCAAGGGGTTGAGTTTAAAAATAGGGTTGAGGTTTAAATTTATTGCGAAAAAAACGCAAGTAAAACTGCAAGATTAGAGCGGACAAACTCACCCTTTTAGGCGCGTACGAATAAAGAAAAAACTCCTGCTCAGTGAGTAACAACAAAAGAAGAAAGTGTTTATTTACAGCATATACAGAAAAAAAGGCAAAAAGATAAAAGGACAATTAGTAGAGAAAGAAAGGGAAAAGAGAAAATGTTCTTAACTTAAAAAAGGCTTGCTCAAAATATTTCTCTGGGCGCCTAAAGAGTTCTTTAAGCGATTAGATATTATTGTTAAGGTTTAGAGAGATATACTCACAGTTCTTGTAGAGTTGGAAATTTGTTCGCAGATGAAGGAATTCTGCAGCTGAGTGAGTTTTTAGGTCGACGACAAAAGTCCAGTGGGCTCGTCAGGAGTGAAGGGATGCAACTTTTTGGATTGGTCTTGAATAGTGTGCCGACGTTCGTTTTTGACAGCACTTTTTAAAAGTAGTTCTTTGGTGAAAGAGGTGCTGGAGCTCCCTAATGTCGACCTCACAGACGGTGGGCAGAAATCTCACTGTCGAAATAGGCAAGATTCTCCAAATTTATGGAGTTTAGGGAGGTTCCAATGGATCGAAGACTTTTCCCTCCAAAATCGTTGTACAAATTTCCTGGCCCCTCTATTGGTCAGAAAACAAATTCTTATCTCTGATAAAAAATCAGGGCCGTGGGAGCCGGTTTCGAAGGTACTGAAAACAATTTCAAGTGAAGAAGCTGTGAGGTTTCTCCCAGACTTTATGGCACCATGGAAAGAATGATGGTGGTGGAATTCCTTTTTATTTTCCAGCTCTCTCCTTTGTCAGAAAATATATTCTTATCTCTGATAAGAATCAAGGTCTTGGGAGCCGGTTTTAAAATTAAAAAGAGATTGGAGTGAGGATAGAAAAAATAGCGAGAATGTAAACTTGTGAAATTGTTGTTCTCAAACTAAATTCCAACAGAAGTTCCCGTATGATCTCTGAAAACAAGCAAAGTCAAGCCTGGTCAGTATCTAGATGGGTGATCGCTTGGATATACCAGGGACTGTAAGCTTGGGTAATGGCTATCGTCATCTTTGGATTTTTAAATAGTCTCAAAGAACTTTTCTAAGACACGGCAAGTCATAATCGTCTCCTTCGTAATCCATAATTTTCTTAGCTCTCTGGCAATACAGATATATTTTCCTTGTTCAATTCCCTTCCAATTTCACCAAGCCTCCTTTAGTCTGACACAGGGTCACAAATGTGCGACATTCAGAAAGGACCAAACTACCTCTTTGTATTCAACAAATATCCATATTCTCCCGAATAGAATAAGGAGAAATCTCTGTTTTAACTTAATAGTAGTAGAAGTAGTAGTGGTAGTAGTAGTAGTAAAAGAAGTGGCAGTAGTCATACAATTAATCGTTATATATTTGCAGTACGTGTCAGCCGTTATCAGTACAATTTTTTCTTGTAGAAAAACTGGATAACAGAGAACCCAAATTAATGTTGTATATGTGTGAAAAGTTTTGAACGTCTATATTTTCATCTTAAGCAAATAATATTTTTATCAAACTGTCAGGACCAATGTGGTTTTAAACAGGCTTGATGGCGCCCTTGATGTCTGGCTACCTTTAGTTGAGGAAACTGACCCGAATCCTTCCTCTGATTATACGCCGCCTTTTTCAGTGCAGTTTATCGTCGCATGTGCCGGAAACCTTAGGACCCATCTGCCGTATATCAGTTTTAGGACGCACAATAATTTCTTTCTTCTAATTAGAATAGACTTTTGTTTGTTCGTTCTTTTCTTTTTATGTGACATTTCCTTTCAGGACGTAGGCGATCATGGCTCTCCACCTCCCTCTATCCCTTGCAGCTCTCAACAAGTTCCTTCCCTCTGCTTCCCCACCCCAGACCACGTTCTGTCATCCACTTGCTTAAGTCCGCCAGGTATGTTACACGTTGTTTTCCCTTGTCTCTCTTTCCCTCTATTCGACCCGTGAGTATCAGATTCTCCAGGCCTTCCTTACTCATTATGGGTCCCAGAAACTTCAGCTGCCTCTTCCTGATATTAAGTATAAGCCTCCTCCTTGTTTGCAACCGCTTTAAGATCGCATCGTTGCTCACTCGCTCATATCCTTAGCATCATTATCCCTTAACGTGCAGCATTTTCGCAGAAGCTTCTTGTGGGACAGGATGAATGATCATTTTTAAGACTCTCTTAAATTGTCTCTCGTGAAAAGAATATTTACAGACTCATATAAGATCGGGTAACAGTGGCAGAACATAGGAATGAGCAACCACCTCGTGGCACACCGTCATCGAGCACAAAATTGCTCGGTGATTGGCAAATATATTGTCGGAACGGGGAGTGAATTGCAAGCAAAATGTTCCATTACCAATATTTTTATATAAAACAAACATGTGTAAAAATGTAACCTAACTCGACCAATCTAACCAAACTTATTTAGATATAGTGAAAAATTAGATTAGGGTAGGCCAAGTTTTCTCCATATTTATCGGCTAAAATGTTAGGAAATTAATTCAAAAATTAGTGGAAAAGGAGACGAAAGCTGTGCCTCTAAATGTAAGAGAAGAAATGGATGTTACTTTAAAGGCAGTACTGGACAGGTTGAATACAGAACTGAAAGATCGATTTACAAGTTAGTTACATTGCAATTAGGGTTCCTCTTGGATATTGAAAGCTTCATTGACTCCTAAAATTTCCTTCTTTTTATTTACTTTAATATCCTTTTTATGACTGCCCGCAAATACTTATTTCATTAACGGCGCGTCATGAATTATTTTGGCGACAGTGCTCAGTATTCTTCGATCATGCGCAGTGCGGACGGAAGTGCATGCCGGCTAAAACGTGAAATGTGTTAAAGAAACAACAAAAAGTATTGTTTAATTCTGTTCTCCCTCGGTTGAGGCCAGATTGAAAACTAATCCATATTAATGTTTTAAGATGTATTCCTGGGATTGAATAATGGTAATTTTCTCCTCGACTCAAATGGTAGATCATAATATTTCAATGCATCTATAAAATGTTTAGACATAATGATCTTATTGTAACTCAGTGTTGGATATAACGTGCAGTATATTCCCATATAGAGTGTTTTGATGCGAAAAGATTCACGAGTTTTATGGCACAATTTTGGTTGTCATTAGCGATGGCAAAAGATTTGCAGGGTGTTTTTTGTAACCTTATGTAGTACAATATTATTATTATTATTATACTACGCCGAAAAACTCACTGAACGTCTTTGAAGTTTATTCCGGAAAACCATGCTGAGAATATTATTAGGGGAAAACCCGCTGAGAATACAGGAAAAATACTTTATTGCAAAGTATATATGTATTCGGCTGACAAGTTACGACAGATTCTGAAGCAAAGCAAACAGTTTTATTGAATGATTACGATCAGCCTTCATCTTCGTTTCGTTGCCAATAGGAGGAACATGCACAATATGATGAAACTAAGTATGCAGTATTAACCGAGAAAGATGTCGATTGCTTAAATTTGTATATAAATTGCGATAAACCACAAACTTCTGATGATCTACGTGTACAAATGGTGAAGATGGGCGCTAAAGCTTCTTCTGAACAAAGACGACCTTTTCAAAATCACAAAAGATCGGGAAGTTATTAAGAGCTGACGTGTCAAAGAAGCGATGAGAAGTGAAACGAACACAAAACATGTGGGTGTCAACCGCAGATTCACGAATTATTGGTCCTAAAGAAAACTACAGGGTGGGCCTACGATTACGCGTAATTGGTTGTTGTACTCTATTAAAGTCAGTTAGATATATGCCATGCGTGATACACGCATAGGCAATTTTTTCCTAGTCTGATAATAGCCAAAATGTAAAGTAAACACTAAATAGTAACAGTCAATCAGTTATATGCCATGCGTGATACACGCTTAGGCGATCATGTATCTTTCGGTACATGACTGACGAGGCAGATTTTTTTCACGCAGTAAGTTGCTATTTTTTTCTGCGGTAGACCAGTTTTCATCAAAGGCTATAGAACCCGGTCTGTCCCGCTATTTACCCATAGTTGGGGGGAAAAGAAGAGGATTCATACCTTTCTTAAGGGTATTAGCACGTAAATGAACGTAATGGCTTCAACTGGAATATGTAATGACTCAGTCAGTTATTTGCCATGCGTGATACACGTTTAGGCGATCATGTATCTTTCGGTACATGACTGACGAGGCAGATTTTTTTCACGCAGTAAGTTGCCATTTTTTTCTGCGCTAGACCAATTGTCATCCAAGGCTATAGAACCTGGTCTGTCTCACTATTTACCCATAGTTAGGGGGAGAAGAAGAGGATTCATACCTTTCTTAAGGGTATTAGCACGTAAGTGAATGCAATGGATTCGACTGGAATTCGAACTCGGCTCTCCGATTCCTCGATCCGAGCCGTTATCCATTACTATGCACGGTACTGGGTGGCAACTGGTCTTCCGCAGAAATAAATGGCAAACTACTGCGGAAAAATCTGCCTCGTCAGTCATGTATCGAAAGATACATGATCGTACAAGCGTGTATCACGCATGGCACATAATTAACTCACTGACTCTATTAAAAATAATGCAGCGTATTGTTTTTGTCGTTTATTGTTTTCAACAGGCCCCGTCAACCAAAGTACAGTATTCGAAAAAATCTTGTGGATTTCAAAAATGGCAAAAATGCAACGAAAGAATACCAGAACATGGACAGGGCACTCATTACTGTGCGTCATTTCTTGCATGGAAAGACTTTGAAAGAGACATATCAGAAAGGGTCTAAGATTGACAGAGTAATACTAAAGCATATAGAAGAACAGAAGTAATTGTGCAAGGATCCTCTCACGCATTTTATGGATCGTATCAAATTTTTGGCGATTCAACATTTGTCATTCTGTGGACACCTAGAAGTCATTTCATCAAGTAATAATCTTGGTAATTTTGTTTTGCACTCGTTAAAATACTTAACAAGTACGACCCTCTGTTGCAGATGTCAAGTCGCATCCATATTCTGCAATATTTTTGTCTGACAAGATACAGAATGAGTTCATTGAGATGCTGGGTAACGAAGTACGTCAGTCTATCCTACAAAGAATCAAAAGAAGCAGATTCTATGGGATTATGTTCGACACTACTTCAAAATTTGAACGAAGTGTTCTTGATTTGAACGATTGTCGTGAACAGACGTATGACAATGCTGCAACAATGGCTTGGAAAGTTTTCAGTGTCCAGAAACGAATATCACAGAGAAACACAAAAGCAATCTTTGTGAATTATAACAATCATTCTTTGAAACTCGTAGGAATGCTTGTAGCATCAGAACATGTCTTTGCTACATCATCTTTGTAGTCCTTGATTCATTGTACAATTTTTCTCCAGCTCAAATTTGCGCTGGTTGAAACTGAAGGTGACAGTAGAGACGGCTGTAAAGCGGCCTTCCTGATACAAGATGGAATGTTACGCGCGATGCTATTCACGTTGTAAAAAAATTAGATGATATAGCTAAATTGTTGGAGGATATGGTAAGTGATATTTCAGTATGAGTCGACACAAGAAGCGACGCCAGCTGCTTGCTGCACAATATGCAAACTTTTAGTTTTCTAACTATGCTGCCGTTCTGAGACGACGTCCTGACTTTCATTGACCGAGTACAGTAGAGACTTCAGTGGCTTAAGATATGCTTCAATGAAGCTCGAGATGACATTCAAAGTCTTCAACAATCTGTTATGAGTGAACGGGAGTCTCTTTAAAAAAATCAATTGCAAAGGGCGAGGCAAAAAGATTAGAATGAGGTACTGACTTTGATCAACAGAGAAGGGTGCATCGTAAAATGAAAATGGCTGGAAAGGAGACGAAAGCTGAGCCTCTAAATGTAAGAGAAGAAATGGATGTTACTTTGAAGGCAGTACTGAACAGGTTGAATACAGAACTGAAAGATCGATTTACAAGTTAGTTACATTGCAATTAGGGTTCCTCTTGGATATTGAAAGCTTCATTGACTCGAACGAAGAAAAATGCAAAGTAGCTACTTCAGAATACGAGGGTGATTTTGTTGAAATAGAACTGTTGCGAAATTACAGACTGCCGAGAAAGAAAAGACAGTGCTTTCGTTAAGCAAAAAAAAACAAAAAACAATCGAGCTTTTCACAATATCTTACGGCGATGTTACGTTCCACAATTTACAAATAGCATTGTGCATACTGTTGGCTCTTGCCGTCTCTGTGGCGTCCTATGAGCGCTCTTTCAGCAAACTAAAATTAAAAAAAAACTATCTCCGAAGCACAATGGGCCATAAACGCCTGAGCAATTTGGCTTTATTAAGCATCGAGAATGAAGAATTTGGACATATAAATGTAGATGGTGTTATTGACAAATTTTTGACCACCGATCCTTGTCGTATGTCTCGATGCTTACGAATTCAAACAGATAAAATGAATTGCTCTAGTCTTCTTTTAATGTAGGTTTTGTCAATGGATAGTGGTTGGTCTTCGCGAATCAAATAAAAATGTATTTGAATTGTATTTTAAATACATTGTCAGAGCATGTGTATTTATGTGAAAAAGCATTTATAATTAAGATTTTTGCCGAGTTTCAGTTTTGTTTTTTGTATTTTTTGAATCTGGAAGAAAATTACTTATATATATATATATATATATATATATATATATATATATATATATATATATATATATATATATATATGTATTTGAATTTTTTTAAAATTGTATTTGATCCCTCACGGCTTGTTCACCATTGATTGTGGTAGGAAGCCCATAGTAGAGTTCTTCCTTCCCACCCCCTGGACGAAGATCTCGCCACGCCACTGCCGGGTAAATAATGAAATAAGGTGTAATGAAGTTGAAAACATTTGTAAAAAGGACAGATAGAGGCGACGGCGCGTCTGTGAGAGAGTGACTGTGGTCGAGATGCCAGAATATATATATATATATATATATATATATATATATATATATATATATGTTTATTATATATATATATACAACTATTTATTCGTTATTTTATGTTTAAACTATTTAATTAATTTACCGGTTTAAAAACAGTATTAACTACATTTACATTATATATAAAATATTATATATATATATCCATATATATATATATATATATATATATATATGTGTGTGTGTGTGTGTGTGTGTAATTTTGGTAAATATATCAGTTCATTTATGTGTAATTTAGACAACAGTTTATCTAACGCACCCTGTATATGCCAAAACATGAGGCATAGATAGATAGATAGATAGATAGATAGATAGATAGATAGATAGATAGATAGATAGATAGATGTGTGTATATACGTTGGTAATCACTTATTCAAATTGATAATATATAAACATATAGATACTAAGAAAAGAATGTCGAAAAGGAGAAAAACATTTTAAGTTCCAAATATCCTGTAACCTTTTCGTAAAGCACCCCGTCCGAATATA
>CAHIKZ030000058.1:5560000-5602500 GCA_903632075.3 Acanthosepion pharaonis
AGAAATTTATATACAAGAGCTAAACTGTTATTGGTTTTACAAAATCTTTAACCCTAGAACACTAACCATGGGTATATAGTACCCAGCGCAAATTTTCTTATTTTTAATTACAATTTTCAGTACCTGATTTTATTACCTAAATAATATGTTTTTCAGTTCCTATTAATGTTAACTTAAAGTACAAAGTTTGAAGTGCCTGCATGTAAAATATTTCAAATAAAGATTTATATTTAATATTTTTTTTGATATTTTCAAAATTGGTTATGATATACCCATGGTTAGTAGTGGTGTAACTTTAATTGATGGTTAGTGTTCTAGGGTTAAATTTAAGAACGCTCATAAATATTTATTAGGTTAATTGAAAATGTCAGGCAAGCTGTGGAAGACGCGAAGGGATACAATTCAATGTGTAATAAACGAAAGTAAGCCAAAATGTTTGCTTGTTTTTCTTCTAATTCAAGTCCTGACAATTTTAGAAATTCATGTGCATAGACAGGGAATATATAACATGAGGTTTTGAGTAATTTATGTGAACATTGTGGAATAACTTTTTCTTTAATCCAATTATTAAGAATTTTTTTCTGTTTCTGTGAGAATGTAAGGAAATATGAATATTTGTTACCAAATAAAATCATTTGGGCGTATATTTTTTTCTGTATTTACGTGTAAAGCGTAAGTGAATGATTTGTAATCAGTGAAAACAGTAAGATTTCGTCCTTCGCGTAGATGTCGGAAATGCCTTATGGATAAGTAAATTTCGAGTAACTCCCTCAAGAAGGTATTGTATGTTTGTCGTGCGTTGCTTAATTTTATTGAGTAAAAAGATATTGGCTTTTCTGAGCCATTTTCATTCTGATGTAGAACAGCTCAAAATGAATCTCCTGAGGCGTCGGTCGTTAATGTGAGTGTTGAGTTAGCATCATCAATGATATAAGAGTTTAGTAAAATCTGTTAACACTTTTTAGCGTCATGAAATGCAGTTAATGCTTCTCCGTCGATAAGTATTATTTTTGCATTCTTATTCTTTTGTTTTTTCAACATGTTTGTGAGTGAGGATCAAAATTCTGGGACAACCTGGAATAAATCTACGGTAGTAGCTTATGAAACCGAGAAATCTTCGTAGTCCTCTCGGTGATGTTGGTTGCGTGAAATGTTGTATGGCAGCTATTTTCTCTGGGATCGGTGTGATTCTGTGTTTGTTGATCACATGGCCCAAGAAATTCAATTTCGAAACAGCAAAATCACATTTGTTTACACTGATTATCAACCCGAAATGTGTCAGTCTCTCGAAAACTTGTTGTATGTGATCTTAGTGTTCTTTGCTATCCCGACTAGCGATAAGATCGTCATCAATATAAGCAAAAGCAAAAAGTCAATCCTCTGAAAACTTCTTCGACAAGTCTTTGAAAAGTTTGGACAGCATTACGTAACCAAAATGGCATCCTCGTGGACTTATAAAGTCCGAAAGGAGTTGTCATTTAAGTTTTCTTTATGTCTTCTTCCGGTACTGGAATTTGGCGACATGCCTTAACCAAATCCAGTTTTGTGAAAACCGTGATTCCCTGTATATCTATGGTGAAATCGTGTAAATGTGGAATTGGGTATTTATCTGGAACTGTTTTTCTGTTAGGTTTCCTGAAATCCCCACAAGGTCACCACGCGCCTCTGTCTTGCTTTGGAACCATGTGTAGTGGAAAGAGTATGGACTACTTGAAGGACGTATGATGCCTAATTGTAACATATGTTGAAATTCGTCTTTTGCTATTTTATATTTCTCTGGATGCAATCTGTGTGGTAATGTGTGTGTAGGTAGTCAAGTTGTTGTGATATAATCTTTAGCAGTTTGACGAATTTCGTCTGTATGCTTTTAAGGCGTAGTAACAGTAGGAAATTCTTTTATCAATTCCTGCAGTCCATTAGCAGTTGGTATTGCAGAACTAATTCCTATTGATGTGCAGAGTACGGTGATTTCCTTTACCTCTAAATTTGTGTTACTGTGATGAGAGCATGTCGCCATATTCACTGATAGGTAGAAATGAATTTTTTAAAAAATCGCTCCTAGAATTGATGTTTTCACTTGCGCTTGTGTGAAAATCCAAGATCGCCGTAATACCAAATTGATCGTCGTAATCCCAAACTGAGCGTTAGTGATATCTCTCCGTATGATCCATTTGCGGCCTGTAGTGTGTATGTGGATAGTGTATGTTTTTTGGTTATGATCAGGTGGAATAACACTGATTTGTGCACCGGTGTCGGCTAAAAATAAATATCCGGTATTTCTGTCCCGTTCCAGCAGCTAAGGTTGTCTTTACTTGCAGGCGAAGTAATCATTTCCCTCATGTTGTGTCGAAGTGTGGGAGGTCCTTGGATTGAAGTTGCCTGGTTCTGTGCACTTTTCTGCCGCTTTTTCAAACTTATAATGATACCAACAAATATCGTAGGTAAGTCGTTCTCTGGAGGATGAGTTCGACTTGCCCCGACTTCTTCTGCTCGATTTTTGATCTCTGGACGAGAACACTGGAATTTTTGCCTCCGTGCCAAACCCTGTACCTGTATGGCGAGGTTGGTGTATATTGATGTATATGAGAGAATTCTTCTTACCTGTCAGTTGGTGTTCCTATAGTTGTTGGTATATGTTATGTGGCGTATACGCTTTTGTCCTTGTTGTCATGTTTTTTGTCCGCTATTTCTGATACTCTCTCTAACTCTAAACTATCGTGGAGAGATGTGAGTATCTGTGTTGTGAGCGTTTGTAGTTTGTCCGACCATAATTCTTTTAACACTGCTTTGGACATGGTATTGTCTCCTAATAACGAAGTTATAACGAAGTAATAAGGAAGTTTTCATGAGTCCCAGATTCAAATTATTGAATAGATCGTGTAACTTTCTCTAATCCGATTTTCCGACACGCCAAATGATTGATTTTTCAACGTGTCGTAAGGTTTTTCTTCTGGCATCTCGTCAAGGAGATCGAATACCTCTGTCGCCACATCTTCGGGGAGTTGTCCGACAACGTAGGCATATCTTGAGCGTTGCGATGTGATTTTCTTTGCGTTAAAAATTGCGTTTCATTGTGAAAAACAGATTTGCATATTTGTCGAGTTGTAATAGGTAGATTTACAGTTACCGCGGCGGATTTGGTGGTGTTTGCGTCCATTTTCTATGTCTTGGTGTTGTGATTATGTTTTTGCCAAGACTTTGTGGAAGAATTTGTATCCTTTAGATATGTGAGCTGAACATCGGCTTCATTTTATTGAAGCCTTGTTCTTACGAATTATAAGCTTACGAGTTCGTCTCGCGTCGGTTGGTCACCATTTTTTAGGTTCAGTCTACCCGGATTAAAAGTGAAAAATTAAAAGTCAAGTGCCGTGCCAATAAATACATCATAACGCGAAGATTTTTTTTTTTTTGTTTGTTTTTTTTTGTTTATTTGTTTTTACATGGGCTAAAAGGAAAACCAGATTGAAATGGTTATATATTTATGTACATATTAACATTTGTTTTTACATAGTAAACATTGTGTTTGTTCCGGCCATATAAAAATTTTGACAAAACAAAATTTTTCATTTGATATAGGGTAGTTCGTAAAGTCATATGCCTTGGTGTTTGCGTCCATTTTCTTTTATCAATTCCTGCAGTCCATTAGCAATTGGTATTGCGTGTTGTGGTTATGTTTTTGCCAAGATTTTGTGGAAGAATTTATATCATTTAGATAGATAGATAGATAGAGAGATCATTGAGATATTTTTTCATCATTTCATCCCATAAAGTGTGTATATATGTGCGTGTGTCTGAAGCACATTTTAACGGAGTGCATGCGTGGCTGCTGACTGAATGTGTGTGTGCGTGGGTGAGACATTAGTAGAAACGCTGTGCGTGTGAGAGCTAATATGTTAAATCTTATTACGATGATTCCAAAAGGAAATGAACATACAGATAGATAACCAGACTCACTTTTTTGGACGACTATGAATATTTGTTTGAGTTGTGTGAATATTCCTGTTAATGGTGTGTAGTCGTCGCTGACTGGGGTGTTTTATGGTAACGAGAGAATTCTGGTCGGGTGCTTACAGATTCAACCTCTTGTCATCAGCACGTCCAATTGCTGGATGGGTCTTTTCGCCGTGTGTTTTTACTGTCCCTAAAATCGATGTATATGTTATATGTCGTTATCCGGATCATGTGATTGGCTCCAAACGAAAAAGAATTTTGAATTTTTTGTGTGTATAAACGTGTCGATTTTTGTAAATACGGGAATTTATACACGATATTATTTGAAAACAAAAGTGATAACTATAGTAAATTTAAAATGTATTGGGAATTGACATCATAAACAAGATCAAAGTACCTAAAATTTAATCAAATAATAAATTACTTAGAATGTTTCCTTAAATCTTTCAGATTATTGTGTAGCTAAAAATTATCTAAAAAAGGCATTTAGGTTGTATTCGTCATGTAATTTTACTACTACAAGTAATTCACTCTTAGTTAAATCTCGCAATCTTCAGGTTATCGATAAATGTATCAACACTTCATAAAAACACCCATCTACGTGTTAGTAAATGCTTTTCGGCGATATTTTAAACTGAAAATAATTAATATTTGCCTTAATTGATATTAATTAAACTTTGTACAACTTAATCTTCCTTAAAGTTTCAGAAAATTATATTTTATTTTTGAAAGATTTTCTTAATAAAGAGAATTGTTATATTGACAGATATGGCCAATTTTAGAGATCTAAAAGAAAAATCTTTCCAATCAATTTAAATTCAATAAATATTTCCATTTTAAAATGCATTAAAACCCTAGGTGTCGCTTTTTTAGAGGTATAGATAGATAGATAGATAGATAGATAGATAGATAGATAGATAGATGATTGAGTTTTTTTTTTTCATCATTTCATCCCATGTGAGGCGATAATGCCACTATAACGCAGCAGGTTACAGGGAGTGAAAGTGAATAAGAAGACTTTATTCGTAATGATTGAAGAAAGGACAAAAATGATAGATAGATAGATAGATAGATAGATAGATAGATAGATGAGAATAGCCTGAGATAGATGTGAATATGTTGAGATAGATAGATAGATAGATAGATAGATAGATAGATAAGAATAGCCTGAGATAGATGTGAATATGTTGAGATAGATAGATAGATAGATAGATAGATAGATAGATAGATAGATAGATGAGAATAGCCTGAGATAGATGTGAATATGTTGAGATAGATAGATAGATAGATAGATAGATAGATAGATAGATAGATGAGAATAGCCTGAGATAGATGTGAATATGTTGAGATAGATAGATAGATAGATAGATAGATGAGAATAGCCTGAGATAGATGTGAATATGTTGAGATAGATAGATAGATAGATAGATAGATAGATAGATAGATAGATAGATAGATGAGAATAGCCTGAGATAGATGTGAATATGTTGAGATAGATAGATAGATAGATAGATGGATGAGAATAGCCTGAGATAGATAGATATGTTGAGATAGATAGATAGATAGATGAGAATAGCCTGAGATAGATGTGAATATGTTGAGATAGATATATAGATAGATAGATAGATAGATAGATGAGAATAGCCTGAGATAGATGTGAATATGTTGAGATAGATAGATAGATAGATAGATAGATAGATAGATAGATAGATAGATGAGAATAGCCTGAGATAGATGTGAATATGTTGAGATAGATAGATAGATAGATAGATAGATAGATAGATAGATAGATAGATATGGAGGAAAAGTGTTCGTTCTATTTTTTTAAATAAAAGCTACTTCTAGTAGATAATTTTCCTCCTAAACCGTAATGCCGCTAAATTGGTCACTCCGATAAATCTAATACCAAATTGTCACTTAAATATATTTGCATGCAATGATAAAAGGGTTAATAATGGTGAGGCTGTAAACGAATCCATTGGCGTCAAATTTTCGCGGAATTCCTTTCGAACTCATTTGGCAGAAACCAAATTTTTCTTGAACTCAAGTAAGAGGTCATGGCAGTCAAGTGATGGGTGTCTGTGGAAAAATGCCCGATTCTTATTCGAGAAGTGCATTAATCTTTTGATAGAAGATAAGATGTCTCACTTGTACCTGTGATAGGAAAACGAGAAGATAAAATAGGAGTAGACTGGGATGAAATGAAATGTAAGGAAAGAGTAATGATAAAAGAAATCTAAAGAAAGCAAGAAAAGGGATATATATATATATATATATATATATATAGAGAGAGAGAGAGAGAGAGAGAGCGGTGGGGGAGAGAGTAGCGTGAGAATGAGTGATGGTCAGAGAGAAATGAAAAGGGCAATAAAGAAAGTATGAAAGAGGAAGAGAAATATAGAAGAAACAGAGAGAATGTGATGAAGAAAGTAAGAGAAAGAAAGAAAGAAAGAAAGGATGATAATGTGTGGGAGTGGGAGTGGAAGAACGTAGGTGGGTGTGAGAAAGATGGAAAATATAGCGAGTGAAGAATCGATAAGCAGAGAGAAGGGTAAGATAAAGGCCGTGAGAAGAGAGGGAGATGTTAGGAAGGCATAGAGAGGGAAAATAGTGGTGGTGGAGCGAGACGAAAACCAAGAGAGAGGGAGAGAGAGAGAGAGAATAGAAGTGGAAAAGAGAGAAGCGAAGCGATGGATACAGTGAGGAGGAGTTGAGGGAAAGACTCTAAAAGCGTGTAAGACAGACTATTTTTGCATATACATCTAGTTTGTAACAGCAAGAATAACACACACATACCTATGCTCAGCCACGTACCAGTCCAGAGTTTATATTTACACATGTTTTTCACGTCATCTTTCATTTACTCGTAAAGATGCACACACACACACATATATATATATATATATATATATATATATATATATATATATATATATATATATATATATATATATATATATATATATATATAGCACGGTGGAGTAGTTGGTAGCGGCTCGGATTCAGAATGGAAGAGCCGATTTCGAATTCCAGCCAAATCCAGTACATTCACTTACGTCTGGAAAAGGTATGAATCCTCTTCTTCCCCTCAGCTATAGATAAATAGCAGGGCAGACTGAGTTCTATAGCCTTGGATGGCAACTGGTCTAGTAGAATGACAACTCTGAATTCAAAGGTGCATTGCTGTATTCGGCCTTCAAAAGTGTGGTTGGATCTGCACAAAGCCTTCACCGCTATAATCACATCATATGTGCTGGTGTCTGGGCTGTCGATTCATAGAAACTGAGCTGCTTGACCCTCATACGTCGAATACGATGGGAGAGTCCACTATATATATATATATATATATATATATATATATATATATATATCGGGAAAACTGTAATTATTAACACGGTAATTTGCCAGGTAGTTTGCTCGT
Source organism: Acanthosepion pharaonis (assembly GCA_903632075.3). Taxonomy (NCBI): domain Eukaryota; kingdom Metazoa; phylum Mollusca; class Cephalopoda; order Sepiida; family Sepiidae; genus Acanthosepion; species Acanthosepion pharaonis. Next base: position 5,567,373 of record CAHIKZ030000058.1, read on the forward strand.
ATCACGAATTTTATCTTCACTGGCGCTCCAATATTATGCCCATGTGCCACACTTGGTTAAATTTAGCAAGTATCTACAACGGGAACTTACCATAAAACAATAGTTAACAATGTAATAACGCAGACCACATGCTTTGATCTCTTAACGACCCAGTATTATGGCCATGTGCCACACTAAGTTAAATTTCAACCCGTAAGTTCATATGAATTCAGTCCTCCCTAGAGTGAATCATTAGCAATATTAAGGATAAACTCTATCAGATAATCTGCCTTGATAAGCCATATAACAAAACTTATCCAAGTTCTGATAAATTGATAATAAGATGATTGGATGATAAGTTTTAACAGAATTAGACGGGAAATTTGTAGGGCACATAGTGAGAAAAGAATGTTTGGAAAAATTGACATTCTCTGAAGGCAAGTGAGACAAAAGAAAACAATTCATAACGTTCATAGCGAGCTTGTGCAAGTGGATGACAGAACATGTGTTACGAGAGACAACAAAAAACAAATATTTATTAAGAGCTACAAAGGAAATTGTGAAGAGCCATAATCACTAACGGCCTGAAAGCACACGGTCCATAGAAAAAGAAGAAACTTGTCAACTATTTTTGAGGTGAAGAGTGTAAATATTTTGCTAAGTTTTGCTTAGTGCGGCACAAGGCCATAATAGTAGAGCATTCAATGAGGATGGAATTCATGATCGTAGGTTGCCGTCTACTAGATTAGCTTTTCAAACGTTCTTCTACGCTCACTCTAGCTACTTTACAAAACTGAAGTAATATCTGGTGTCTTCTTGATTACGAATTTCAAGACATTTTTTATGTTTATACGTTCTTTATACAAATATTTAAGTAAATACTCTATTTATAATAAACAGTATTAACATTTACCGGCCTGAATGTCCGAGAAATTGTCATAAAAAATGTGCGTCCTCCGACAGGAATCGAACCTGTATCCTATACGGAACCGTCATATAGCCTGACGTGCTTTTACCGATTGAGCCACAGAGGAGCGTTTCAGTGATCAAGGTCGATTTTACTGTTTTTAAACTACAATTCTCCATGATTTTCTCTCATATATTCATATCTGCTCGATGCGCATCCAAATGTAAACAAATGACGTCACACATGAAATGGACAAAGTCCGACAATTATTTTAATACATTTTATATATAGCTAAAAAATACAATTGCGTTCAAAGTATATTTAGTTGAAGCCATAAAATTGTTTTCAAAATATTTAGATTTTAGAATTGGGGTTGATGTGCCGCTAAACATCCTAAATTTTCTTAAAGAAATCCAGCTGTATTCCAAAATATAACTTCAACAAAACTACAAAATAAAACACACACACCAGCACCTCTAGTAATTATTTCCACACAAACATGTATATGCAGAAAAGCTGAGTATAATCTACCATGGATCCAATTGTGAAAGCAGAATAATATATCCTATTTTTATTCATCCAAATCAACCAAGAAAATTAAATTTCGGCATTAAATGACCCATAAGGAGTTGATATGCCATTAAGAAAACAAATCAATCATTTAGAAGTTGAAGGTTTTTTTTTTTTTTTGCTCGCTACCTGGGAGTGATAGCCTCCCAGTCGTATGCGACATTAGGGCAAAATTACAAAAATTTGAGAAGCCTAAAATAGAGGTTAAACTGCCGTATGGCAAATTACACAGCAATTCCATTTGCAAATATTTGCTGTCGCACTTACGAACTAATATGTAATTTTGGAACACGTTAAAAGAAGCACTAGTGACAAATAACAAAAGAAGTTAACGAAAAGAAGAGGAAAAAATAAAATGTAACGATAGTGAATGACAGGTGAAATTTTCGATCTAAAAAGAGATAACAGATAACACTGAGAAATGACGAAGGATATATGAGATTAAACAAAAAAAAAAGAACCAGAAAGATAGCAAAATAAGAATGGTTTATGGGAAATATGCAGAGATCAAAAAAATACACAGAACATAGCACGCATGCGCAAAAAAAGATAAAAGAGATTGCATGACAGAAAACGTGCTCTTCAATAGAATGTTTAAAGGCTAGATGGAACATTTATAATGGTACTATAGTAATGGAATAAACAACTAAAACTCTTCCATGACAACAGAAGAGAGAAATCTGCAATACTTAAAAACATAGAAGAGTGCGTAATAGGAAAAATCTGAGGTTAGGCTAGCACTGGCCAAGATGGAGAGCAACAAAAGCAGCGCTCTCAGACTATTGTCATATAGAAATGCTGACAGCCCGGGAGGATTTGGAACTTAATAAGGTTACCGAAATGAAATATACGACACTGGTGAAATATTAGACCTCAGCAGACCAATCATCATAGAATCTCCAAAGAAACAAGTTGTGAGAGAATGCGAACTCCGTCGAACAAGGAGCTTGATATGCCACATGAGCTTTTGAAAGGCATCTTTCGTTATTTCAATGCACCTTCGAATTTCGGGGTCACATGTTAGAAGACTTTCCGAATATTTAAATTTTTATACTTGCTTGATTTCGATATCTCTAATTCGTTCTTAGCATCTTTATCTGTTCCTCTTGCTGGCAACCATATATTCTGTTTTCTCACAATTGATGGTTAGTCTTTTCTTCCCGCTTTCCTTTACTGCTTTATGCAGTTTCTTTTCTGTGTCTACTAGCAAAACAGTATTATGATTGTCCAACAGTAATAAATCCTGCTAGCTCCCCAGCATCGCCTCGTTGTAAAAATTGAAGACACACCCTTGTCTTACGTCCCTTCCTATTTTTGTGTATCGATTGAATTCATTTTCTATCAGCAGTGTGGTAAGAATATATGGACAATTTGACAATCAAAGGGGAGGACACATTGAAGTCAAGAAAAGCAGGGGAAACAGTGAGTAACCTACTTGAATTTGAATACGTACCACATATCAGTTCAGTTATGTGCCATGCGTGATACACGCTTAGGTGATCATGTATCTTTCGATACATAACTAACGCGGCAGATTTTTCCCGCAGTAGGTAGCCATTTCTTTCTGCGGTAGACCAGTTGCCATCCAAGGCTATAGAACCTGGTTTGTCCTTCTATTTTCCCATAGCTTGGGGTGGGAGGAGAAGAGGATTCATACCTTTCCCAAGGGTATTAACACGTAAGTGAATGTAATGGATTCGACTGGAATTCGAACTCGGCTCTCCGATTCCTTAATCCGAGTCGTTATCCATTATTCCACCGTGCCTCCCCAGTCGTTATCCATTACACGTTACTACAAAACAAGACCACAAAAACACGTACCACAAAAAAAAAACACGTAACACTAAACACGTACCTCAAGAAGACATTGGAGTGTTAAAAAAAGAATTGCTTATAGCAGAGAAAATAAGAAGTTGATCACCTGGCGGTGAAAGGGAGCGAGACAGATAATTATTCACTGAGGGCCCTTAACGGTCGACGCAGGTCCACACGCGCGTGATTGCACAAAAGCGATGGCGACGTGCCGACCGATAGTGGCTTTTCTCACATGTATCAGCTCTAGAATTGCCAGTTATCCATCGAATCTGAGGAGGATTACGGTCCCGAAAATTAGGTCCAGTTCTTGAGCCAGTCGCGGTTTCTGTTTACTGACATCAGCCTGTAATATCAGATGCTTTATAGAGGCTGCCCCAGTCTGTGCGAGCGTTTGAACATCTGACTCAGAAGAGGAAATTAAATAGAAAATAATAAAGGTTTATACAAAGTTTAGATTCGTAGAAGTACCAATGGGAAAACGTGCTTTCTTTAAATTCCAACCTTGCCCTGTCTGGCTTTTCCTCTGTAAGTACAATCTTTCTTTAGCAGGACTTCGCAATTTAGGCTGTTTTTTTTTTTTTATTAATTTCTTAATAAAATAAAAAGCAGGGATAGGAACTGAAACACGTGTACCCACCAAGATAGTGCTTATGGTAATATATATATATATAGCATAATGAGAAGCCACGTATACTTTCTTAATATGTATATATAGAAAAAGTTGCAAATTAAAAAATAATAATCTTTTTTTTTATGAAAGTATTTATATATATATATATTAAACATTTTTTTAGATATAGTTAATTTTTTTTTTTTAAACAACATCTAAAATATTATTACAGTTAGATTTACGTTAAGAATATTCGAACACAGTGGCGTTCCATATCACGTGACCTCCGCATCTCGCGACAGACACTACTTTTAAACAAACAGTTATTTCTGAAGAAAGATTGAGGTCGATCTGAAATATCAAACATGTATATAAATAAATAAATACTTTCATAAAAAAACATTATTATTTTTTTAATTTGCAACTTTATATATATATATATATATGTGTGTGTGTGTGTGTGTGTGTGTGTGTGTGTGCCTGTATATATATATAATATTTATATATTATATATACGCGGTACTTATTGTAAAGCGCTCAATATCAGTGATAGAGCTAATATATTTAGTTAGGTTGATGCTAGTTTCTGACCCTGGGTTTCACGCTCTCTGCGATCGTCAGACAAAGTGATTAACAATTTTACTTACAATAGTCTTACACAGACCCCATCTTAAGTTTAAAAAAAAACAGATAGAATGTTTGTGAACCCCCGTGCATAGGTATCTATGTGTGTGCGAACAAAATAGACGACCGGTCTGTGCGTTGGCATTGCCACTTGGAAAGTAGTTCGCTACACAATCCAACATTGAATACAGCGACCAATTGCGTACGTATGCACGCAACGAGACATGGATGCGCATATACACTCAGTCCCACACTGTTCATATATGTTTATGTTTTTGTGAGCTGCAATGCGTGAACGTGCGTGTATGTATGTCTGCGTACCTATGAGTGGAGTTCCAACGACAATTGTTCCTCCCACTACCATAAAACATATTGTTGTGGTAGGATCCACCTAATTTGCATAGTGGAGTACCGACCATATAAATATGGTTGGTACCGGGAAGAGAGGGAGGAATCAAGAGATTCAACCAGAGACTCTGCCCGACTGCGACTCAGTAAACACATTCTCCAGGAACGGTCTTACCAGGAATATACAAAAGACTATATGTAAATATTGTGTACACTTTCTTGTTTCAATACATTTTGTTCTAAGTACATTTTGTGTTGCATTATTATTCCATGCATTAGTCAAGTTTCAACACATATATCCGCAACCATAAATAAATTCTAAATTTAAAAATTAATCAGTTTGTCTGACGATCTCAGAGAGAGTGAAACCCAGGGTCACAAACTCACATCAATCCAACTATATATTTCATATATGTATTCGAATGAGCTGTACGATATGGTACTTAGACTGTATGAATTTAAGCACAATACTAGACTTGCGGAGATCTCATCAATTTATAGCTGAGTTAGCTAGATATAGCCGTAACTTTTATGCTAACAGTTTCTTATCCCGCACTTCTCGCTTGTGGAACTCCATCCCGGCTCCAAGTTTTCCAACTAACTTTACTCTACAAAAATTTAAATGCAATGTCTATCGCTATCTACTGTCCTCATTACTCTTTTCTCTTCCTGCTTATTATTAATATTTCTATTCCTAATCGCTCTGTAACCCCTTGCTTGCTTGGGGTAATACCGATTATATATATATATATATATATATAAACGCACATATTTCTATCGTTCTGATCTGAAGTCCATCTGAGGATGGCGAAACGCGTAATCAAATCCATAAAACTTTATATCCTATAAATACACATCTTATCGACCTGGAAAGCACAAAAAACATATCGATACGTAATTAGAAAATATATGAAACTTAATTTCAAACCATTCTGAAAAAAATTGGTTAAGGATTTATTAACTGGGGGAAATAAAAAACAAGTTTCGACAACACAGTAAGATTGAAATTAAAATGAACAGCATAAATTAAAATAACGGCTTTTATACAAAAGGCACAAAATTTTCTTCTTTCATCCCGACCGAGTGATGCTAGCTTAGTGGAAAGTGTACTGACGATTTAATATTGAAACACATACACACATAAATCTTTCGCCCTGATCTAAGTAAGTATATCGTTCGATGTTGAAACGCGTAATCAAAACATCAGTTTTACTCTTTGTCAAATTTTTGTCTGGATCCTAGATTCTATTTTTACATATATATTATCTCTCTCTCTCTCTCTCTCTATATATATATATATATATATATATATATATATATATATATATATATATATGTGTGTGTGTGTGTGTGTGTGTGTGTGCGTGTGATTGACTATGTCTTTTTCTTATTATTGTGTATTTGGGCATTTTCTACATGTCCGCCACCAGTCGTGACCGCCAATTGCATGACTACCAGGCCTATTGTAGGTATCACCTAAAGGCTCAATCAACGATAATATTAGAAACTAACCACACTATTTGAACCTTTCTGAGGATTAAAACATATTATTATATCAATATTATTTAAAATAGATTAAATTCTATAGTAAATATTAAACAGAAGATATGGAATTAAGGATAAGTTATGGTCACATGTAATCTATTGCGATTTCAGTGTTATGGGACCTCGATACCATCAAAATACCGTCCTTGATGCCGTTAAATTAACCAAACATATGAATTATATTGTACAATGAAAAAAAAAACCTGTATACTAGTATTATATTAATCACCAAGATAAATTTACATTCAAGTATATATCTTTTAGCCAAGCACGAAGTGTAACAATAGATATTTCCGTCAATGTCTGATAAATTTCTAGCATTACTCACTTTTTGATTTTATAACGTATATTGTTCTTTAAACAGAATTATGATATATATATATATATATATATATATATATATATATATATATATATATATCGATATGTATGTATGTATATAGTTTATATATATATATGATAAAATATATATATATATATATATATAAGGATATTAATATATAAGTTAAAATTAATATATATTAGTAAAAATCAACTTTTTTTTTTTCCTTTTACATTTTTTTAAATGTCTGATTTATTATTAGATTGTCTCGCTGAATTTATATCATTTAATAAAATGTAATCTGTCTGATGAGGCATATATATATATATATATATATGTGTGTGTGTGTGTGTGTGTGTGTGTGTGTGTGTGTATAACTGTTGAAATAAATTTATAGCCGATTTTATGATGACTAATTAGGTCTTTTCTTTATTATTTATAAAATTATTTCTATTGCTCTGTATATAAATTTATACCTTGAGCTCTCATCATGCAGTTAACTTTTTAATATTTTTATATTAAAATGCCTCTTTGAATAACACCTACCACCTACGGATTTAATTTTTACACACACACATATATAATGGATATTGTCTGTGTCTGTGTGTGTATGTCTCTCTCTCTCTCTGCCCCCATATATATATATATATATATATATATATATATATATATATATATATATATATGTATATATGTGTGTGTGTGTGTGTGACAGTACACGTTATAAATAATACAGTTTATAATAATGGTCTCTCTACCTCTCATTTACCATCAGCGTGCATGGGACATGTTGATTAGTATTTTCACGCCACAGGCCATACACACACACACACATACATACACACACACAGACATATTTTTCTTTCTTTTAAAGTTGACATATTTATAAGAGAAATATGTTCTATATCGGGAATAGAGTTTATGCAGGTATAATCAGCGTGTACAGAGCGATCTACACTGAATGGCGACTACTGGTATTTTCAGGTCTTAAGCGATAATCAGCCCATAGTCTGCCCATATAAATCTGTATTTATGAATGTATGCAGATTTATTAAAAGAAGCTAAATCCCGCAAAGGCCGAAAGTATTTATTTTTTCTAAAATTCTCACTTGCATAACATTTTTCTGGTGGACTCTTCTGAAATTTCCTTTGTGCTTGTCTTTTACCGAGGCAAGGTAAAAGTAAATTGATTACCCGACAAGCGTGACACATTTTCCATTGTAAGCATTTCTCCATTGCGCTGAAAAGTTTAAAATTAAATGTACATTATGATATTTTCATTAATTCCTGAGTGAATAGTGTATGTTTTGGGATGATCTACCATGAAACAGGATTTTAAATCGTATGCCATATGAGACGAGTATATCGTGTAGCCTACGCTAAAATCTGGCCAAGATTTTTTCAAAGAGAAAATAAATGCCAAATTTCAAAATGATTTAGTCGAAAGTCCTAGCATTACACAAAAAATGCTCGATCATAAATAAACTTGTGATTGAAATAATCGTTCAACTTCTGTTATTAGCTTGCGTCAGAGCAGATGAGTTTCATTGAAAATTGAATTCAGAAGTGATAGATTTATTGTTCAATCCTAAAAGATATCTTTTCAAGTTCTGTATGCGAGTAGTAGTCGATCGTGATTCTCCACAGATTACTTTTCTTTCTTATCTGTAAATTGCCATGCCTTCTTGGGAAAGATAGTGGAATGGTTTCCCGTTGCCTTCTCCACGGTCTTGAATTCAATTTTAGACTGATTTTTACCTAAGATTAAAGTGTGCATTGTATCCAAAGCTGGTGTGCCCAGCCTTCGCTGATATTGAACCTATATAACTAGAAAGAAGGGACTAGATAGATCCGTGTCTCTCCTAAGCGCATTTATACGAAACTGAACTCAAAACATATGGTCTGGTGCTCCCGCTATATATCTAGAGTTTCTTTATAAAACCCAAAGAAGAATCAGCAATATTATTAGTCCTGATCTGACATCCCGGCTTCAGTCACTTTCTAATCGCCGTAAAGTTGCCTCCCTGTACCTTCTATATAAATACTTTCATGGCAGTTGTTCGGATGAGCCCTTCGCCATGGTACTTCGACTTTATGAATTTAAGTACATTACTAGTCTGGCGACGGGGTCTCATCGATATACAGTTTAGTTGGCTATATGTAACCGTTAGTTCTATGCTAAAAGTTTCTTTTTTCGCACTTCTCGCTTGTGGAACTTTCTTCTGGCTCCATGTTTTCAAATCAACTTTAATGCAATGTGAATCAATTTTCTATTGTCTTCCCGATTACTCTTGTTTTCTTCTTGTTTCTTAGTGATGACTGTTTTTAACTCTTACGCGCTTAGTAACCACCTGTGTCTTAGTGGCTTTACTGCCTTCTTTAGGGTGAACTCGATTAAAAAAAAAAAAAAAAAAAAAAAACAGATTCACCCGGAATTTGAAATCGGTTTGCCTTTTCTAGTTTTTGCGCCGATAGCCGTTACACACCCCGCTCATCCTAAGCTCACAGTACGATAATAAGATAAGGACTGCAATATATAATTTTGAAAAATCAGATTGCAATGCTAATTATTTTAAAACTTCCATGGCTTTCGTTCAAAACAGATATAAGTGTAAACAGATTTTGAATACGCAAAACATTCTTTAACGAAAATTTTAATCAGATTTTTAGGAAAAAAAAAAGAGGAAAAAGAGAAGGTGGTGTGAATTGAAATATGTAACTGAATAAAAAAAGAAAAGATTGAATAGTAAATGTCAGCTCGGAATATGCATTTAAAAATGCATGAGAATCTGCGAAACAAATAGTTTTTTTTCTGTTGTCGCCTTTGTACAAAATGTGATTACCAGATTTGTTAAGTATTAGAATTTTGACTAAGTTTTTCGCGATTGAAAGCGTGAACAACAACTTATAAAATTATAAAAATGAAAATAAGAATAACAAGTGCGATGAACAGTCTTTATTTTTTAAAAAATAAATGTATTGTTGGTCATTTTACTATAAAAATGTATTGTTGGTCATTGCTATAAAAATGTATTGTTGGTCATTTCGCTATAAAAATGTATTGTTGGTATTTTTACTATAAAAATATATTTTTATACTATCTTAGTGTTTTGATTTTATTTTAGAGTTTCACTATTTGCCCACAACTGGGACCCTAAGAGACGTTGCCACCGCGGATCAGGGTAGACATGGGAACAACAGCAATTAAGAGGTCGTTCCACGCCCATCAAAACTTCCCATCACGCAATCAGAGGTTTTGCTGCCGGATGTAGTTTATTGTCATAACCAGGACGAGCGAATACTTAATAAAAAAAAAAGGGCAAGTTAGCAAGATCTGTGTTTAAGATCCACACGCTCTAAGCGACATGTCTCCTTTCACAGCAGATAAGTACCTTCCTTAACAGATGATGAAAAATGGGTTTCATATAACAATGTTCAACGCAAAAGGTAGTGAATTCACAAGGATAAATCTCTGCAGCCGACCCTTCCATAGAAGGAAGAACGGTAATATTGTGCGTGTGGTGCAATCGTCATTAAGAGTTCTTAAAACGCAATGAAACACTAAATGCACATTTATACGTTCAGCAGCTGCAATGTGTCCATAACAAGTTTAGTTGAAAAGAACACATACAGCAAGAATAACCCAGGATTAATTCGGTTGGTCTGTTCTACTCCACCCACCATATTCGCCAGACTTTACACCAACCGATTATTACCTCTTTTAATCGCCGTAAAATCATTTGATATGAAAAACTTTCTCTAATATAAACAAGACTCAAGAGTTCTTCGAAAACTTTACACATAAAATAATGACTAGATGTAACCGCAAGTTCTATGTTAACAGTTTCTTTTTCACACTTCTCGCTTGTGGCTTCTTGCATTCTAGTCAACTTTGACCTTCAACAATTTAAATGTAATACCAATCGTTATCTTCTGTCTTCTTAATCCTTGTTCTTTTATTGTTCTCTCTCCTTAATAGCGTTTTTCTTATATTCTCTAAAACTCACCAACTCCTTGAATCTTAGTGACTTTATTGCCTTGATCGTAGTGAAATGATTCTTTAAAGCCATGAACTTGGAGGACTTGGAGAAAGAAGGACTCCGCCAGATATACTTACCCAAGACACGCTATGCATGAATGAACACCTCTCCGGCTTTCAATCAAGATATGCCGAAAGAACTGGCCAGGTGCTCATTTGCCCAGCGACCCTCTGATCACGGGACTAATGAAAATTTAATGAAATGTCAATCATTATATACTGTCTTCTTGATTCCTCTTCTTTTATTTTTCTCGCTCCTTATTAATGCCATTCTCGTTCTCATTCTTTCACACTCAGTAACCCTTTGCGTCTTCATGGCGTTATTGCTTTACTTGGGGTGAAATGCCTGCAGAATTTTACTCAAAAGGTATCATCGAGTAGTCCGATAAGTGGAAACATGTCATTGCAAATAATGGTGAATATATATTTGAATAAAATATAATTGTAATTTACTTTTTAAATAAAAAAGTTGACTTCTTTTATGTGCCAACTCCCTATCATCATCTTCATCTTGCGGCCTCAGCCGAGATTGAACTCACCAATACTTTGATTGGTGTAGTTAATTATCTTGTCAAGTAGCTGAATTCTTGATGCTTCGCTAGGGCTATCAAGGGTGTTTTTCATCGTGACACCATCACTAAATGGATTGCCAACCAAGGCTCAGAGAGACTCCATTCACCCTCCGCAGGTTTTGAATTCAGAGTTTTCCGTCTCCTAGACCAGTTGCCATCCAAGACTATAGAACCCAGTCTGTCCTACTATTTACTCATAGCTGGAGGGAGAAGAAGAGGATTCATACCTTTCCCAAGTAAGTGAATGTAATGGATTCAACTGGAATTCGAACTCAGCTCTCCGATTCCTCAATCCAAGCCGCTATCCATTACTCCACCGTGCCTCCTCTTACTCCACCCTATAGGCGATCATGGCACTCCACAATTTCCTGTCCTTTGTAGCTTTTAATAAATTTTTGTTATCTTTCTTAAATCTTGTTCTAACATCCATTTATTTAAGCTCGCTCGTTAGGTTATGCATTGTTTTCCTCTGTTCCTCTTGCCTTTAATCTGTCCTCTGAATACTATATTTCCAAGCCCTCTTTCCTCATTATGTGCCCTACAAATTTCAACTGTATTTTCTTCTTAATATAAGTGCCTTTTTCTAAAACTTCGTTGTTCAGTCCATGGTATTGCCAACATCCTTCAGATTTCTGTTGCTTCATGTCATTTCTTCATCTCTGTGGGGACTGTCCAACATTCACTGCCATATAAGAGGACTGATATGATGTAACAGTCCAAGACATTTTTCTTTGCTTCTAACGTATTTTTTCTATTTCTTAATACATTGCTTAGATTTTGGAAGACATATTTCGCTATTAAAACGCGTCTTCGGATTTCAGACGATATAAAAGAAGAAAATATAAAAAACAGGTGGGAACAAAATAAGACGTAGAGAGAGGATGATGATTGGTTGAATAATACAAATGATTGAAAGACCGAAAGAAAAGGTGTAAAAATTGCGACATTAAACTCCTTTAGGAGCAAGGCGTTGTAAAATAAGTTCTGCTTTTTTTTTTTTTTTACAGTAGCTCCATCCTGTACAAGACCCGGGCGCCACTTGAGTTAGAAGGTTACGTTAAGAGGCAGTTTATATAGCTAGGAGGGTAATATAAAGGTTAACTCTAGACCTGAACAGGTTAAGATTGTAGTGATCGGGGAAACATCCTCTTGGGAGTCTGTTCCACAGGGCAGTAGTTCACAGGAAAAATCTGTTTGGGTAGAACTTCTTGCGATGGAATACGGAAGGAATGTGGATGGTTTTCTGTGATGTAACTGGCATGGCGGCCCCTAGGCTGGAAGAACCAAGGAGAATTTTTTTTTTCTGTTTTCGCATATGAAACTAATCCATGTTTGCATAACTTTAAAACGAGAAACAAAGATTGTAGGCGATAGGGGAGAAGGAGAGAAAAGATTTATTGATGGATTTATTTGGGTTTTTTTTTTTGGTTTTTTTTACTGTTTATCAACCTTTTACAGGTTATTTAAAGACAGAAAATTTTTTTTAGATTGTAAGCATTACTGGAGATAACACTGATGTACTGATACAAGATTTACTAATTAACCCATATCTGAGGAGAGAAGAAGTGGATTTACATTTTCATCGGATATTTGCACGTAAGTGCATATAACGAACCCAAATGGAATTCAAATTCAGCTTTTCACTTTCCAATTCCGAACCATTATCAGTTATGCCAACGCACATCCAAGCTTTCAGCGCCTGGTATTTCCAAGTAGTCGCCCATCTAGATACAGACCAGGCGCAATGTTGCTTAACATAAGTGATTGTACGATAAATGGTAATATGGTCGTAAGCTATGATAGAAAAAAAAAGAAACATAACTTAAGAAGTAATCATAGTTATCTCCAACGTGGACATCCCACGTTTCTATTTAGTAATAATAACTTTCTATTCTGTATGTTTGTTTTCACATTCTGAATGCCGATTTACAAAGCAAGATATTCCTGTTTCCTTGGAAGATTGCAGCAACACAATCTTCCTACTCGCATTCTAACCACATTGTTTTATGTCTTACTCAGCTGAGCTAAGCAAATATCGACAAAGAGATACATTTAAAGCCTGTTTAGAAAGCCAGACTAAATGCTAAACTCAGCAAGGTGTCGTGTAATAGACGACAATAGAACAAAAGAGGCGACTGAATAAAACGACTTTAAAAACACGCCAATATCACAGTTATTCTGTTCAGAAAAGATTTAATACTAGACAGTGTATATAGAAAATGTCAGAAACTTGTAATGCCTTGGGAAGTTTAAGAATCCATGAAATATTTATTTAAGAAGAATAAGAAGAAGAATAAGAATAATAAAAGAAGAAGAAGAATAATAATAATAATAATAAGAAGAAGAATAATAATAATAATAATAATAAGAAGAAGAAGAAGAACAAGAAGAAGAATAAGAAGAAGAAGAAGAAGAAGAAGAAGAAGAAGCTTAAAAATACAAGGTCCTTGAAATCGAAATCTTGAAAATGTAGCGCATGAGGACCTTAACAATTCCATTTGTAGTTGGAGCCCTCGGATTGATTGGAAAATATTCCAATAGACTCATTGAAGGAATTCCTGGTAGCCCATACCTTAAAGAAATACAAAAATTGTTCTCACAATTACAGCCCAAACTTTAAAAAGAGCTTTATCTATGTAAAATATGTATAGTTTTCTCTTCAGAACTGCTCAGTAGAAAGTTTCATGATGCCATTTCTAACCTTAGATCCCTGGGCAGGAACCGGAAAGAAATTTGTAAACGCCAGAAATCAAAGGAAATAATAATAATAATAATAATAATAATAATAATAATAATAATCAACAACAACAAAAAAGACAGAATGTGCTGTCTTATTGACATGTCCGTTCTTCCAAACCGTAACGTAGATTTGAAGGTCTTCAAGATATTGAAGTGGAAATCTAAAAATTGTGGCATGGGAAAACATCAATAATTCAAATTGTGGTTGGGGCCCTGAGTTTGACTAGAAAACGTTCTGATAGACATACTGAAGACATCTCGGGTAGCCTATCAAACCGTTAAAGAAATACAGAAAATTGTTTTCATAGTTACATCTTACACTTTACGAAAGGCTTTATCTATGTAAACTATGTATGATCTTAGGCTGTTCCGTTTTCATTTTTTTACAAAAATGTTCAGCGGAAAATGTCATGATGCCATTTCTGACCTTAGTTCTCCGGTTTAGATCCGAAAGTAAAATTAGTATCTGGAAGAACACAATATATGTCCTCTTGAGCACAAAGGTTGTCGCAGGGGATTCTATGGTTGCAAAGGATAATTATAAATAGGATGACTCTTGAAAAGACTCAGAAAAAGCACAACATTCCAGTGTAGCATGGATAAATTACAAAAAGTCCTTTGACAGCATCAACAAGGCCCTTGAAGTATATAAAATCTCACCAACAATTCTGAATTCCTTACGTCATAAATAATTCAGGAAAAATATTCATGTTGGGGTTGGAGCATTCGGTCTGATAAAGAAAGGAATTCAAGAACAAATTAACAAAATCTTTGATGCACCATTTCTCCGGGATTAATAAAAAAAACAGTACGAGTTCATATCCTGCGAAGAGCTTTGTCCATAAGTTTATTTTTTTTTTTTATCAGTCGCTGTTTTTTGTTTCGCACAATTTCTTCAGCGACAAGCTGACAATTTCCTACAAATTAATGCTAGCCTATTTGTAAAAGCCCCGAATTTTGCAAAAAGAAAAAAAAAGTTTTAAAACTTCGAAATGCGAACAAGAATTGAAATTTTCCAGACGACAGCTTTATTGAAAATCAGTTGGGTGGTTGAGTACAAATGTACTGAGAAAGCTTGTTGTCACATAACTCCAGCAGGAGCCATCTATTTGTATTTTTTTAATCATTTCACCCCAGAAAAGGCGATAAGGCCACTAAGACGCAAGATGTTAATCAGAGTGAAAGAGAAATTCCCATTCTATTGAATTTAGTGAGAAGAAAGGATGATAAAAAAACATGGTTCAAGGAGATAGAATATGGTGATGGACGTCGCATTCAAATTTTTTAAGTTTGTCAAGGAAGCAAGAAACCGGATGAGAGTGCGAGAAAAGAAAATATTAGAATAGATCTTATGGTTATATCTAGCTATTTCGACAATAAAACGATGAGACATACTTGCCAACCAAGTAGTACGCTTCAATTCATGCAGTCAAGTTATCAAGGAGAGCTCATTAAAACAATTGCTAGGAAAAGACAGAGAAAAAAACAGAGATACGTCACACCACGGCGCTGGGGAAGTGATTGAAGTCGAGATGACAGGTGAGGATCCATAATATGACAAACCCTTCTTTAGATTTTGTCAAGAATCTTGAGATATGTAGCTGGAGCACCAAACGAAATATGGCAGCAAATATTCAATTCCCGGACGAATAGTAGAATTATACATGCGCAAGTTGGATTCTGACGAGAAATCTCTATGTATACAAAATGATAATAATAATTCATTAGACCAAAATAGTGATAAAGACAAAGTTAAAAAGATGTAGAAATAATCATGAAAGAGTGTGGAGGGCAGAGTCTAGATGGAAACATAAAATCCGGGTGTCATGTCCACAAATTACAATACAAAATTATAAATGAGAGGAAATGCTCTTCGCAGAAAAGGAAGAAAACCAAACTAATATGGCAATAACATTTATACAGTAAAAACATATTTACATGCTGAAAATAAATGTTCTTGTTGTAGCCACAAATAGACCAATAGTTCGATTGCTTTTTTTGCAAGAGTCTGCAAAGTTTCGTGGTTATTTAGTTGCAAGTGAGGCTGTAAAGTTTCGAAGTTATTTAGTTGCAATTGTGTCTGCAAAGTTCGAAGTTATTTTGTCGCAAGTGAGCCTGCAAAGTTCGAAATGATATGTATGCCAATATGTATGTGGGTGTATGAAGTACACGCCAACGAAACATGTGCGTGTCTACTGACTTGATGTGTGCGAGAGCAGTGATCTCAAAACACAGTGAAAAAAGAGAGGGGGTCTAGAACTTACTTTCGTCGCGGCTTTGTATTTAGAAAGATCATCGCTGACTGACTGATGCGTTGTCATGGTAACGTGTGTCGCGGCTGATCGGGATCGTTGACTGTCTTTCACCGATAGTGCTGTTGCAGATCTGGTCCTGATTGTTTCTTTTCAGATATCTTCGCTAACTGTTTCGTTTCAGATCTCTCTGTTGACTGTCCTGTTTCAGATCTGGTCGCTGTTTTTTATGGCTTATGGAGAGTCGGTGATCAACTTACGAAATCTATCTGATATTTAGCGGAAACGTACAGCGTGAACAAAGCTCTAAGCTATTTCCAGAGAGCACATCACGTGGATTATGATATCCAATCCAGAAACAAATTATTTAATTTTGGAACCGTGTTTCGTAAAGAATTGTAAAATTTCTTCGTATCTACTTATTTTAGTAGGATTTATTTGTAGGCGTCTCTTACTTGTTTTGGGCTTCACTTATTGGCTGCAAAATATAGGAGTTTATATCCCATAAGAGAAATGAGAAAGTTGTCGAACATTAAGGTGGCGGTTGGAGCGCTTGTAGCAATCTCAGATAATGGAAAAGTAGAAAATCTAAAGAAGAATCGAAATTGTTTAAGTACCAACATTGTCCAAGAATAGAGTTTACGGCCATATGACGTTCTAACGCCGGTTTTCACAAGCGCCAAAGTTAAGCAACATCGAATCAGCTTAGTACGTAGCGCTCTTTTCCTCCCCTCCCTTTTTTGTTTCTTAATATTTTGTTTTGATTTTGGAAAGCCATCTTTCGCTATTCCAAAGCACTTTCAGATTTCGGTGTCACGTTTTTCGTAATCGATTAAAACTTTTCGGATATTTAAATGAACTATTTACATTCTCCGTTGTATAGCCAACCAATGATTAGTGTTTACTGTCTAGTTTTCCAGTTATTATTAATACGTGTAGGCCTGGTATAGAAATAAATACGAGATGTAAGCCGTGAATAAAGAAAGACTAAGTTTTCAACAGCAGCAGCAACCACTTATTAATTGCTTTTTTTCCCCAGATCCACCCTGACCCAATAGCACCTGTTAGGATCCCAGCTATGAGCAAATAGTGAACCCCCAAAAAGAAAAACAAAACACTATAAAAGTATAAAAACATTTTATAGTAAAATTACCATCAATACATATTCATAATAAAATTGCCAACAATATATATTTATAGTAGAATTGCCAACAATATATATTTATAATAGAATTGCCAACAATACATTTTTATGATAAAATGAGCAACAATACATTTAATAATAGAATTATCAGCAATACATTTTATAGCAAAATGACCAGCAATAGATTTTATAGTATAATTGTCAACAATACATTTTATAGTAGAATTACCAATAATACATTTTATAGCAAAATGACCAGTAGTACATTTTATAGCAAAATGACCAACAATACATTTTTATGATAAAATGAGCAACAATACATTTAATAATAGAATTATCAGCAATACATTTCATAGCAAAATGACCAGCAATAGATTTTATAGTATAATTGTCAACAATACATTTTATAGTAGAATTACCAATAATACATTTTATAGCAAAATGACCAGTAGTACATTTTATAGCAAAATGACCAACAATACATTTTTATAGCAATGGCTAACAACACATTTTTATAGCAAAATGACCAACGATACATTTTTATGATAAAACGACCAATAATACATTTTAGCAAAATGATCAACAATACACTTTATCTGTAGATGAAGGCTTGCAATCACGTTCAAAATATTTACATTTCGGTATTAAATAACTCATAGAGGTGGTGATTTGCCGCTAAATAAAATCAACCAAAACCAAACCAAACTTGATAGTAACTACTTATTTTCGCTAATGAAATTAGTTCCCTTCTGAGATCGAGGCGTGTGTTCAATCATGATGACGTTGACAGGTAGGGCATAAATCTTCACGCAATTTTTTCGTATATTTCCCCAAAAGGAATCCCCCTTAAAGGATAGTTCACACGTCGGAAAATCCCTGGAGAGTCGTGTCTGCAGCAAAGTGCGAAACTCCCAGGGAAACGTTGGAAAGCTTGGCAACAAGTCGATACAGACGATGGTTGAAATATCATTTTCACGTGTGTATGTAAGTATGTCCGCCTGTCGTTTTATTCATGTGTGCCGACTGAAAAATGAGATGACGTCTTGGTTCATATACTTTACTATTTTAAGTCATGCTAAGTCATATTTCTTTTGGCAGCCTCATGATTAATCGATTGCGAAGCCAAGGGATTATAACGGACAGCAATCCAGCCCATTGGTCTCTAATAATGGAGCAATGGCGGTAAAAGTGAAAGAGAAAACAAACTTATACACAATCTGCAAGTATAACTTTGTGTTCATCAATTGGTGCACTGGTGTCTGACACAGACAAAGAATATAGATTCCTTCTTGAATATATTCATGGTGTCCATAAAGACTCTTTACAATTTAAAAATCTATTACAAAAGCAAATGAACAGACAAATATGTTGAAATTGTTACAAAATGAGGTGTAGACATTAAAGGTTTTTAAGTAATTTAATAGACTAATAATATGAGAATATTTAGTTGCACGAAGCACATCAAGACGGTACTCGATTTCTTGCTATGTTCTCCGTAGCATAGCCTCATCAACTGTGGCAATGGCATCAGTTATCTTTTGCATTAGATCAGTATTTTTGTTCGATACACGATATCTTTAACGTACCCCATAGAAAGAAGTCTAGCGGAGTGATAATGGATAAAATCTGGCATCGTGGTGTTATCAAGTATCTGGTGGGAAAAGAGTTTAGCCTCGAAGGACATTCATGCCGACATGGTTTCTACATTAGCGGATGGCGTCCCATTTTTCTCAATAACCAAAAAATTGGCAGCTGAATTTAGCAGGGAACGGGAACTAATTTAATGCACCTCATTATTTTCACAATGCACATCAAGACGGAACTCGATTTCTTGCCATATTCGCTGTAGCATAGCCTTATCAATGGTGGCAATGGCATCAGTACTTTTTTGCTTTAGATCAGTGATGTCCCGTATCTTTGTTTGATACACATCTTTAACATAACCCCATAGAAAGTAGTCCAGGGGAGTGATATCTGGTGAACGAGGTGGCCAGCGAATAGGTCCATCCCTTCCAATCCACCTGTCAGGATAAGTGAAATACACAAATGCAATGGGATTAAAAACTATGATAACTACTGAGTACATAGAGCAAATCTGATTAAGATATCTTATCAATTGCCTTTGTAATATATTTTTTAAATTGTAAAGAGACTTAATGGTGATATATATATATATATATATATATATATATACACATGGGGGGGTATGTGTGTGAATAAAAAGACAAGAGGAAAAACTATTCTAAAGCCGTAGTGTTTTGTCCTCTGAAGAAATTTATCAAGGCAAACGTATCAAGCACATTTGCTTTGACAAAGTTCCTCAGAGGATGAAACGGCCAAGAAAGCTTTTTCTCTTGTCTTTTTTATTTATTTACAAATACACTCCATCTGAAAATAATTTACATATATGCATATATAATGAATAACCATATTTAAAATTGACGCCTCCTTTTTATTTTAAACAATGTGTATTTCATCTATCAGCCTACGTACTTGAGGAAACTTAATAAAGAAAATGTTCTCTCTGGCAGGATTCGAACCTGCCTCTCCATTTGTAGGAGAAATGACTCGAGCCCTGCCGAAGTACATATTTTCTTTATTAGGTTTTCTCAAATATACTGACTGATAGATGAAATACACATTGTTTAAAATATAAAAAAAAATGGGCGCCTATTTCAAATATGGCCACCCACGAAAAATAACGTTTGGAGTAATAAAATGTCGGATTAAATATAAATACATTAAGAAATTGCTTGATATAACACACACACTATCTATCTCTCTCTCTCTCTCTCTATATATATATATATATATATATATATATATATATATATATTCACTCTAACAAAGCTCGGGATGTAATCGTAGTATCCTTAGATGTTAAAAATTTGTTTACTAACGTTCCTGTCCCTGAAACAATTGACATTATTTTAATTCTTCTCTGCGATGACTGAAAATTAAGTCCTTCTTCTTTGTGCCGTGTCTCCTGAGGTTGGAGGCGACCATAGCTCTTTACAACTTTCCGTCCTTTGTAGTTAATAAATTAAATAAATCTTGTTCCGCCATTCATTTAGTCAAGCTCACTAAGTATGTTATGCGTTGTTTTCCTCTGTCCCCTTTGCCTTCAATCTGTCCTGTGAGTATCAGATTTTGCAAGACCCTCTTTCCTCATTATGTATCCTAGAAAATTCAGCTGACTCTTCCTAATACTGAGTATTCTTTTTTGGTTCTATTTTCTCTAAAATTTCGTCGTTGCTCACATATACTGTCCATGGTGTTATAAAATAAAAAAACATATCTCGGCTGATTTGCAGGTAAATAAACTAACATACTCAAGAGCGAGAGCCGGATGTGAACGGGACAAGGCCCCGTCATAAAATGACCATTATCGTCGTTTAAGCATAAGCCCGACGCACGAGTTCCGGTCAAAAAATAAAATAATATTTTAAAGTGTTTTTATTTTTCGAACAATAAAAATGCTTCCCTCCTAATTATACTCGCGTCGTTTTACGAGCCTGTTAAGCCATAAGAAAGGGAAATACAACAGCAGTCAACAGAAGGCCAGGGAAGAGACCTGTCACGGTCAGTCAGCAGCAGTCAGCAGGAGGAGCGCCACGCCAACCAGTGTGAACTACTCTGAGAGATCAACCCAGACCAGAAGCCGGCTTATGAACTATACCACAAAGTAGCTGTCCCAAACCCACACGTTCCTATTGAAATAAATCACGTAAATCTATTTCTGCTGTTGTCGTATTTCCTTCTTGCAACCATACGCTTGTCTATAACAATGGTATCCTCGGCATCCTTCTGTAGAGTCACATTTCTATTGCCTGAATTCTCTCATTTATCTATGAGGGGATTTTCCAGAATTCACGGTCATATAGGAAGACACAGTACCCTTTTTTTGTTTCTAACAATGTTGTCTGTTTCTTAGTAATCTGCTTAGCTTTTGTAAAGCATCTGTAGCTATCCCAATGTCACTTCGGATTTTTGTGTCACACTTTCTGTCCTCTGTTAAAACACTTCCCAGATATTTAAATTGATTTACTTTTCTGATCTTGGTATTTCCGTATTTGTAATTTGCATTTTAGGCTCATCTTTTTTCTAACAACCGTGCATTTTGTCTTCTTACAATTGATATTTAATCCTTTCTTCTAACTTTCCTTCACTACTTTCTGAAGGAGTATTGTAATTTTCTTTCCAAGTCTGTCATCAACACTGTGTCGTCTACACATCTGATATTAATATTGTGACCGCCAATAATAAATCCTCTTAGGACTTCTAATTCTCTCCCAATCCCCTCGCTGTATAGGTTGAATAAGTTCGCCCATAATATTAAAAAAAAACATTTATTAGCGTCCACAACACAAGTCTCTTTCCACGATCACCCTGGTAATAATCTTTATACCTAGACAGATGGCGTTGCTATGGGCAGCCCTCTCGGCCCTTTATTTTCAAACTTGTATATGACCAACTTAGAAAAAAATATTCAACAAAATAAATAAACGCACCAATTATACTAGATATATTTATGACATCTCCATTCAAACCAAATCCGTTAATGACATTATAGAACTTTAAAAAACTGAAAAAAGCATCCGTTTTATCGATAAAAACATTTCTAAATATTGTCATTGACTATAACAAGAAAAGTTTTACCACATCCCTGTATAAAGAGACTGTTGCTGGCCGTTTATACGCGTTGTGAGATAAACATGTATGTATCCTGAAATGCCAATGATAAACAAGGCAGAGTCGGAGTATGAGTCCACCTAAAAAATTGTAAAGAGAAACAACAAGAACTGATATATATGTACAAACAAATAATAATGTATTAACAAACAAAAGTTTGCAAGGGACAAAGAACATAATGGGTGTAACAAATGAATGTGGAAAGTTTTTAGTCCAAAGTATGTGAAGTGAGTGAATGTTCCTACGTACGTGTGTGTGTGTATGTATTGTTTATGCGTTTCCCACAAAGGGAAACACAATCTTCTGCGAGAGATTTACATTATGTCGTATAAGCAGAAAAGTAAAAGGAGAGAGATAAAAAAAATTATCGCAGAGTATTTATAGTGTTTGGGAGCATCATCTAAGAACAGTTTGAGAAATTAGGGGCAAATAACCTGACAAGACAACTAATTATAACTCTTATCTTCTAAACTACGATAGCGAATACACTGAAAAATATAAAAGTTCTGTCATTAATAACCTAATCCAAAGAGCTAATCCATTTTCTCGTCTAAAATGATTTTCCTTAAAGAATTAAATATAAAACAAACACTTAGCAATAATGAATACCCTAATTATATAGTCCACAAGTAAATCAAATTTAACCAACAACAATTTTAATAATTAAAACCACGGTTATGAACATAATATACATCTGATACATTATTATTTACTACAAAAAATTAAAAACTAGCCACTTAGTTATTAAAAATAATATATTCCAAACTTTCAAACTCCTATATAAAACCTATGTTGTGTATGAATACACTTGCCCACTCGTAGAATGTTTCACTGTAAATAAAAAAATAAAAAATAAAAAAAACGCCATACACAGGCTATACCACAACCACACCATAATGCTGTCAGACAAAGCAT
The DNA here is from genome assembly GCA_903632075.3 of Acanthosepion pharaonis. Taxonomy (NCBI): domain Eukaryota; kingdom Metazoa; phylum Mollusca; class Cephalopoda; order Sepiida; family Sepiidae; genus Acanthosepion; species Acanthosepion pharaonis. Next base: position 5,590,446 of record CAHIKZ030000058.1, read on the forward strand.
TAATAATCAGCATAAGGATCATAGTAACATTAGACAGCTACTTACAAACATTACCAAAATATTAGCAAAATCAAATAGTAAAAACAGACATATATCCTTGAAGCAATATACATACGACAAAAACAACGCTCAATAAATAGATTTAAAAAAAAAAAACACTTCACACCTCGCTTACGTCATAACACACTTTGCCTACGTCATAACACTCACTTCACTTGTTGTTGTCGGCTCTCTCTCTCTATCTATCTATCTATCTATCTCCATCTATCTATCTACCACGTGAATTTGATTTTGATGGACAACTCCGTGTGAGGGAAAAACCCATACACTTAGCCAGAAGTGGTACAATCACTTCTCCGAAACTCACCATTCGTCTCTACCTACCCTGATGGGGGATTTATTTTTTGTTCTTTTTTTTTTCCGAAATTAACAGAATTCCCCCCTTGTCTGAGAAGGATTATTCAATTTAAAGTCAGTTTGAAATATAGCAAACTATTTTTCTTATTATAAATATTTAATTTAATATATTAGTTTAGAATTAAAACTAAAATAAAAGTTCAAGAAAGATTTTCCTTTTTAAAATTCAAACCTTACGTACCGTGTTTTTTTTTTGTTTTTTTTTTATTTGGTCTTTGTTTTTTTAGGTAACTAGTTATATAATTTGTCTATTTACAAGTGACGGTAAAATTAAAATTGAATATTGTTACAGAAAGGTTATAAATAACAAAAATGAATCATAAAAATAAATTTTATAATCAATATGTTCATTATAACAATTATGCTTTCTTAGCAACTCAAAGTTCGTGTGTCAGACACAAAATTTAGTTGCTAGAAACAGCAACCATAAAATAAGCGCAACTTGAAAAACAAAACGGCCACTGACGGCGTAAATGTTTAAAAGAAACACATATTTATTTACAATTACAAATTGGAAAAGAACTAAACAAGATTTGCACAAAGAATTTCCTTTTTGTGCACCTCTTTGAGCAGGATAACACTATCAGGAGACGATAAAAAGAGAGATTACACTCAGAAACAGGAAAAAATACAATTCACCAAAAATGTTGATAAGACCAATAGATTCGTATACAGAATATATCCTTTCAAAAATACAAAGAGTAAGGGAAAAACTCAGAGTAAGAGGATTCACAATATGGCACAAGGCACAATCTTTTAAGAGATGATTGTTAAGCTCTCTTGTAACGGATCTGTAAAGGACCTCTCAGCTCAAAGGGGTTTTGATGTAGGCAAATTCTTGTAGGTTCCGGGGTATAAAATTTGTCGTACGAATGTGCCTTGGATCTGTCACGTCAGATTTATAACCTCTTACTGGATTGTTCTTTTATGTGATGTTTTGTGAAAACTGCCCCTGGTCGAAATTGACACACTACCGTTTTCTTTACGATTCTCTTTCCTTCCGTCTCTACCGCTGTTAGCACTCCTTTTTATTCTCAATGGGGTCATAAAATTCGGCTCGATCCAAATTTTTTAGGTGCTAAAAAACTTGAGTCCCATTGGCCAATATATGTAAAATCCCCTTCCGAGTATTCAAAATAAGTAAATTCACAAGATCTTGGTGCTTCTTCGCTTGAGCCTAAAAGGCCATAAAAATGCACGAAATTTAACTTTTTTTTACAACAAAATAAATCTTTTACATCATTGCCATAGAAAAATATTTACTTTATATGAGAAGACTTTTAATAAAGAAATGACTAGCGAGCTTCATACTTTAAAATCGTTCACCTATACCACAAAAATATATTGTTTTATTCTATTACATTTTTGCGATATATTTTAAAGAATAGTTGTAAAATATTAAATTTACTGAATTTAATTATGACATTAACTTTCTGTGATAAAATTCTTAATACGAATTATTCATTAAAAAAATAAATAAATTTCTGCAATCAATACTTTCTTTGTTATGAAGAACAATATCATAAAGAAAAATATTAAATTAACTTTGTGATAAAATTCTTAATGACAATTTTCGTCAACACATTTTCGTATCGAAAAAGTTTTTTTTTTGTCGATAAACTTAAAACATTGCAAGTTCAAAGAAAAGAAAAGTACTGAAAATTATACTTACAACAGTGTCTTCAATAATAAACCTAAGTTAATCTAAGAGCAAAAAGTAAAGGGTGTTACTATAGTATGATATCTATCGAGGCATTTGCGACCCACGTAAATGACGATGCATTGCTAGAAAATGCTCAGGTAAAACGATGACCTGTTTACTGTTTTTGAAAATGAGATCAAATCAGTTTACAAACATTAAAATCACTATTTGATAAATTTTTGTATGAAAAATTGTTAATAATTTTTAATACATAACCTGTTCACTGTCTTTAACCCTAACATATTTCATACTTCCAACAGTTGGTAAATATCATACTATAGTAGAAAATGAATAATAGATATTATACTATAGTAGAAAATGGATGGTAGATATCATACTATAGAAGCACCAAGTAAAGATTTCTATTCAAAAAGACGAAATTGTTGCATTCCAGCAACGAATTTTCATGACTCTTTTCCAGTCGGAGGAAATGCTTTCCCGTTTTCTAAACTTCTTCATCTCCACCTACACGCAATAAGATTATGTCTATATAAATAGTATATAGTACAGCCTACTATAATACAAGTGAGGGGAAGCAAATATTCGTACACATACAAATTTTGATTTATTTCCAACTAATGATTGAACATACTTTTCATATCATTAACTTTAACTATACACAGATGCATAACTAAATATGCATAGAAAACAGAATACAAAATTGATTTAATAGAAATACTATTCATTTTAATGGATGAAAAAATATTCGTACAATACAAAGTTTAGATTTTAAAACTTTAAATAGCTTTAATACTCTAGATTATTCAAGTGGAATATTCTAGAATGTTCCAATAATGCTATCAGTAGTTATTTTTATGCTAAAAAATACAAACAAGAAGGTTATCATCATGGCAAAAGGTAAAGAATTAACAATTTCGCAAAATTAAATGATTGTTAAGCTCTGGAAAGAAGGTAAAAATTACAGGAAAATCTCAGAAAACCTGAATATTCCATTTACTACCATTAGTTCATACATTGCAAGGTATTTAAAAAAAACCTCAAAACGCGGGCGATGTCTTCAAGATATTCGAGGAAACTAATGCATCAAATTAAACAAATTAAATTAATTCAATGGTTGCTCGTCAAGTGTTGCAGGATGATTTGCTTTTATCAGGAATCTGTGTCACTAAACGGGCAATAAGCAATGAAATTCCTAGGAACAATCTAAAGTCACACTCCCCTAGGAAAACTCCACTGCTATTGAAAAGACACAGAGATGCCAGATTGAAATTCGCTCATGAACATATGCATAAGGAAAAATTGTATTGGGAAAGAGTATTATGGACAGACAAAACCAAAATGGAGTTGTTTCGACGTACTTCGAGAAATCATGAATAGAGGAAAGATGGCGATGCCTTCAAACAAAAGAACACAGTTCAAACATTGAAATTTGGTGGTGGCATCATCATTGTCTGGGTATTTTTTTTCTGCAAAAACTACTGGCAACGTATCAGTAATAGATGGTAGAATGAATGCTGCAGCATATCAAAATATTTTGGAAATAAATTTAATGATTTCTGTTGAGAATTTTGAACTTCCTCTTGATTGTATCCTCCAACAAGATAATGATCCTAAGCACACCGCAAAATCTACGCTTGCTGAAAATAATGTAAATATCCTGAAATGGCCAAGTATGCCCCCAGATTTAAAACCAATCGAGAATCTGTGGCGTTATTTGAAAATTCAAATCGAATCGATCTGAAGACTATATGCCAAGAAGAATGGAACAAAATACCAACTAAAATTTGCGAATCATTGAGAACTACAAGAAGCGGTTGCTGTAGAAGTGAATAATGGCTATTCTACAAAGTATTAAATGAATATTAGGTATTCCTTTTTGTATTGTACGAATACTTTTTTTTACCGATTAAAATGGATAAATGGGATTTATTTCTATTAAATCATTTTTTTTTCTGTTTTCTATGCATATTTAGTTTTTATGCATCGGTGTACAGTTAATTATATGAAAAGTATGTTCATTCATTAGATGCAAGTACAATAAATTAAAAATTTGTATGTGTACGAATATTTGTTTTCCCCCCGCTGTATACTATATAGTATTAATCTATGTCTACCAAAGTTTTACAGAAAATGAGCTTGACTGTTGAAACTAGTAATATTTCGAGGCTGAGCAGTCCAAAAGTAAACCAAGCTATACACTAGTTTCCACTACAAGGGGGCACAGGTTCGAACCTTACATATTTTTCTGAAACTCTGTGTTAGTCACATGGGGTTGTTCTGTTACCCTAGCATTTGTTTTTAAATCCTCGTAATTACTAGTTGGCAATTAGTTTCTTTTTTTCCCACCCGCTACTCTTCTGACTTCGTGAGGGTGTGTAGCACGCGGTGGGGAACAGTTATAGCTCACTTGTCGTGTAGTCCTGTCACACCACCCGACAAACGAAGGTAAGTTTTCATAATTTATATTCCCATTCTTTTCCCAGATTCTGAAATTACAGATTGAAAGTTCCAAAGTTTACACAAAAAATATTGTGTTTTGGGAGCATTGGGAATACACAAAAATAGTTAGAATTTAGTTCTTACTGTGAACTATATCGCCGTTGTTTGATGGGGCTTCTCTGTAGTTTGTCAGCGCGGTAGTTTTTGGCGTGTGAACGTAAATGGAGTCTTAACTTGTGAGCGTCACATGTCAAAATCTTACACACTGCCCCTCAACTGTTACAAAAAAAAATCTTATATATATATACATATATATATATGTGTGTGTGTGTGTGTTGTATATATAGATTATTACTCTTTCAGTCCTGTAATTATAGAGTTTAACCAATGTAGTATATTGCGGTATATTTCTTGATAAATAAAACTTTTCTCGATTATTGGGTTGCTGTTTTCACCTACAATTTCAATGAATAATTATATCTTTAGTTCAAGTTTTGATTTAATGTATATTGTAACGGAGATTGCCTGTTATGTTAATTTTTCAGCAGTATGACAATATTTTACATAATTGTAACACTATAAGCATTTTCGTATTGGGGTGTGTAAACACCCCAGAGGACTATCGATTTTCGGAAATTTGAGGTGACTAAACATAGTTAATTAAGTCTCTCAGCTTGAAGGTCAGAGGCTGTGGTTTGACCTAGAGAGTGATGGATTCCACCAGGTCTACTTATCCAAGACGCGCTACACATGAATGAATACGCCCGGCTTTCGACATGCAGGGAACTCTGGTCAGGTGCTCATCTTCACAGCAATCCTACTACCTGTTGTGGAACTGACGACGAAGACGGAGATGACGATATTGATGATATTGAGTATATTGTCTATATCATCCATATTTGTTAATATCGTTCTTTATATCAGTTATCATGTTTTTTCTTACAGTTGCTTTGTGATCAGCACCTCATTATTTTTGCTTTCTTTTGATAAATTTGTGCTAATGTACACACTTGTATATCATAGTAAAATTTGTGTAATGTAATAGAGAAAAATATGTTATTTCATAAAAACTGCAGTTATTTATTTTAGCTTAGCACCGGTGTTTTTTAATTGAATTTCAGAAACAATATTTAGAGATTGTACATACATTTATTTAACAACATAAGCGCCATTTTGTTTCACCATATATGACATTTTTGCGGCAGCTTCATGGTTCCGTCCTCCAAGAAGATGGCATCTTTCTGGGTGATGAACTAGTCTAAGGAGCACTTGCATTATTTACATTATTCTGACTGTTATCCTCTTCTTCATTGCCATATTCACAACGTTTCGGCGGTTGTACTCTGATTAGATCCAGTAACTAGACACAAAGAGTTGTGAGTTCAATATCAAACCACAGCAGTGGTGAACCAAAAAAACTTGGCGAGTTGAGTTAAAAGGAAAATAACTGAGACATCCGAAAGAGGTATGGCATGTGGAACTAGGACAATCTACTCCGGGGGACGAAATAATTGGTTCGGTTTGAAATTCCAACTGCCTGAAGAAGGCAGGTGCGTAAAACGACCGAGAAGTTGTGAATATGGCAATGAAGATGAGGATAACAGTCCGAATAATGCAAATGATGCAAGTAAACATAATACCTCATCTCGGAGATATAAACATATATTCTAATGGGTTTTCACAGTCTTCCAGGGAATTAAAGGGTGGCCGCTTGGGTATACCAGGTGCTGTAAGCTTGGATGTGCAGGTGGTGTAATGGAATTGGAAATCAGGAGCCGAGTTCCAATTCCAGTTGGCTTCGTCATATTCACTTACGGGCAAATAATCTTGGGAAAGGTATGAATCCCCATCTCCTCCACCCAACTATGCGTTGATTAATAGGACAAGTATCAGTAAATCATTATTATTTCCTAAAGAGTCTTAAAATCTAAAAATATTTTCTGACTTTAAATAACGCTCAAAGGGTTGATAAGCCGTAAAAAACAAACCCATCAATCAGTCAATCAATCCAGAGAATTGTAGTTCTTCCCATTAAGAAAATTTTATAGGCATCGAAATAAATGGTAATCCGAATGTGAAGGTCATGTTCTGCGACCTAGATTATTTTCAGTCAGCCTTTCGATTTGGTCCTCGACAAATACCGCAGGTCTGCCGGAACGTTCTCGGCCTTCCAGATTAAAATTCTCCTTCTGAACCTAGGGAACTACTTACAAAGGTGTGACAACATATCCATAAATGGCACATATTTTCTTAGCTGTGTGTACAGCGCATTTTCCTTACCAAATATAAAAAAGCGTTATATAACAAAAATTCATTTCATTTCTAGCATAAGTATTTAGATATATTTACATATACTTACTCAACCACACATGTGCCATTTTGTTCCATTACCTTTTGCTATCTTTGAGTCAGTTTCATGATTCCATCTTCTCAGAACTTGGCATCTTTCTGGGCAATTAACTACACCAAGTGGTTTTACAAGCTTCCAAAGAATTGAAATTCTTCACATTAAGGAGATTTTGTAAAGATCAAAATAAGTGGTAACTAGAAGGTGAAAGGTTAGGTGAATATAGCAACTTAGTAGAACATCCCAATCAAATTGTGCCAATTTTTGTTAGGTCTGCAAAGAGATGTGAAGTCTGACATTGTCCTAATGTTTGACACCCTTCCTTCTGATAATCCGATACTGGATGCTTTTTATTGATTGCAGCCTTTGATTTATCCAACTGGGAGTGCCGATTTTGCTGAAGGATCATATAATACACAAGATGTAAACCGGCTTTTGGTATGGTTAACAGAGGTTCATTTTGTTTTACTCTGTTCTAAATAATCCATTTTCCATTACCTTAGATCATTATTCTAAAAAAATGGGTTGTTTTCGTTGCATTTGAGCAGAGAATTGAATATGGAAATGCGTTCCATTAAATTCATTTCATATTCTCATGAGGCACCTAATCATTATAGCGATTCCTGTATCCAAGGGTTTTTAATTGCTCATATATAGGGAATATCTTTGCGATATTCTGTGTTGTGTGATCTGGATTACTTTTAAACATTGTTTCGATTACGTCATTATCAATAACAACAGGCTTGCCGGAACGTTCTCAGTCTTTCAGATCAAAATTTCTATTTCTCAACCTAGCAAACCACTTACGAACAATACTCTCAGCTACGGTACTATATCCATAAACGGCACATACATTTCTTGCTGTTTGTACATCTTTCTTTTTTCCTTTCGGGAATAAAAGAGCATGAAATGACGAAAATGCATATAATTTTTCTCTATAACATAAAATTCGCAATCCGCGCACAAACTTCATAGAAAGACGCGCTAAAATGACACCTTTCAGAATATGTATATATGTAGCTTAAATTTCAACCAGGTGCCAAACGCTATCAGGCATTCAAACGTCGCCTATTGGAAGGTGTTCGGAACTTTTGTTTAAACCGGGTGTGCAAGCTTGACAAGCTGATTGATGACCACAACTAGCAAGGGTAAAACTGACTGTATTATCCACGGTAAACGAGTTTGAACAATTTCCATACAAACACAAACATACACGAATTAGCACGGATATTCATGAGTCTTTCACACCAACTATCACGGTCCTGAATCAAGGACGGAAGGTCATTAGTGAGGCATTCTGTGTCATAACATAGCATCTTTTTCTTTTTAATTAAATCACCCCAAGCAAGGCGGGAGTGCCACTAGCACGCAAGGGATTACAGAGAGTGAGAGCAAGAGTAAAGAGTAGTGTTTGGGGAAAAGGATAAAGAGAAGTACAGGAATCAAGGTCAAGGCATCAAAAGATGCCGATTGACATTACATTTGAATATTTGAAGATTATACCTATCAGGGTAGCAAGTGATAGAAAATGAGTTCCACTGACGGGAGGTCCGAGATAAGAAGCTGTTGGAGTAGAAGAGATGGCTACCCTTTTACTGTCGGAACGGTTAATTTCGACAGTAAAAGGGTGGGACTGAGATACCAACCTCACGCTTAAACTCATGCAGTTTGGGAACCCGTGAAAGTAGCTCGTTGGATTAGTTGCCATGAAAGTACTTGTAAAAAAGACAGAAGAAAGCCGTAGCACGTCTGTGAGATAGTGAGCTGGTCAAAAATTGCTGTGCGACCAACTCGTCTTGCTCCATGGCTAGATGCCCATAACAGTAGAACAATCGCGAATGCTTGCTTTACTTGCCAGCAATCTCTCGTGCAGGTTCCATCAAGCTTAAACACTAAGGGTTTTGTTAATGTCTAATCATACGTTCACACCGCCTCTACAGTGACTCAAAAGAAACTCTATTTGGGTTTGTCTCGTAGATCTGATTTCCAGATTACATCCAGTTTATTCAAGGCGGCCCAGGCTTTGGCCATGCGAATTTTCACATCCTTTTCAGTAGAATTTATCTCGCTTCCTAGGCATGTAATACACAAATACCTAGATATGTTTATTCATTGAAGTGTATAAGTTAAGTTATGGATCTTGGCGATGACCATCCTTATTCGAACATTGAGGACTGGCTCTATAGAATTATAAACAAAGATCTGTACCAAATAACAGCAACTACATCACTTGAGGACATTCAGCAGCAGCAACAGCTAAAATGGATATCATATGTAACTCAAAGAGAAAATAATGGCATAATCAATATGTTAATGTTCCACACTACTTCAAACAAATGATTAGAAAGAAAGCCGCCATCTATATAGAAAAGAGCGATAACAGCTACTGGACTTGAGAAATCTGTTTTCTTGAAAAAAAATTTAAGAGAAAGATTTTTTTTAAATTCTACCGACAGCAGTACTGGCTTCTCGGTCAATGAATGTCGAATGTTTCCTTATAAGGAAACAGCTAATGTTACGATTACTATTATCATTTCAATTTCATATTAATCAATAATATTATTGTCTTCATTTCTCTGGTTCAGACACTGCCGTCAGTTACACATGAACTTGTGTTGGTTACATCTTTCAAGAAGTACATACGTAACCTCAGTGATTCTTTGAATCGTTCTCTTTCCTTTTCCCCGCAAGTAACTCTCTTTGGATTATCACTTAACAATACGCTGATTGATCTATGATTCAATGAAATGATTTATCGAACTTCCTTTAACTACAATGACTTAGCCCCTAGTAGGCGAAGCGCTCTGATATGCAAAGAAATAAGATAGCGAACAAAGTAAACAAATCCTTGAAACACAAGGATAAGCGTAGAAACAAACGAAAGCCTTTTACTTGTCTCTATGGCCGACGATTCCTTTAGTCTGCCTTTTCCCATAAAAACAAAGATTTCAGCTTGGAAATCCACACGATAAGTCCCGCTTCTTTTCTTCCGAACAAACCTTAAATTCATTCCGTACCCAGCGGTGCGGAACCGTTGCCTGGATGCGAAGTAATCGCCCACTGCGTGATACTTCTATGTCAATCGATTTTCTGCACCAAACACGTTTGTGTACACGTACGGCAGAGAACAATGACACCTCGTGCTCCCTCTCACCAATGACATTCGCATCATTCCGCCATTGTCCGCCCAGAACCTGATCTTCTTTTAATTCCACGCCAACGTTTTTGTATTGTTCCTCGGGACGACAAATCGTATTGTCTGCCAAAGACATAACGTACATTTTATAGAAACGTTGTCTGCAATGATCGACTCCTGGACTTCTTTAAGAGAGCCGGGGTGTGGCAGTTATCAGCTTGGACAACAATTAACAGTTCATTAATACGTTTGATATGAGATCTATCGATATCCCAACCGGGCAGGTTGCAATTGACGTCACGCAAACCAACCAATCAACAAAGACGTTGAGCAATTATAGCTTAAGCAATCAATCACAACAATTAGTTCACCCAATCAATTTATAAATCAATCCAAGTTTGCTTTGACCCATTTTGTTAAGAGAGGATTATTCAAAAACCTGATGCTGGCAGAATATGAAAATAATATAAAACAACGAATCATTCTTGCTATGCATTTATAATTCTATTATTGATATCTATACATAGTGTTTGGCATAATTCAAAGATTCTGTAGCATCTAATAAGAGTCTAACACCCTGCAGATTTAATATTAAAGCAATATTAGCTTATTAACCATAATCCTATGATGAAAGCTGATACTAATCCGCGACGATTAGAATATTGAATAATAATAATAAGACATTGTTATTAAAGACCACAAACAAAAAAAGTACCTCCTTATTGATATGGCAGTCCCTTTTGATTGCAATGTATCTTTGAAGATATTCAAAAAGCTGTCAAAATACAAGGACCTTGAAATAGAAATCTCAAAAATGTAGCATATGGGAACATCAACAATCCCTGTTGTAGTAGGATCCCTAGGATTGGTTGGAAAAGATTCCAGTAGACTAACTGAAGGGATTCCTGGAAGTCCATGCCTCAAAGAGATACAAAAAATTGTTCTAACAAGTACAGCCCATACTTTACGAAGGGCTTTATCTATGTAATTTTTTTTTTTTTTTGTCAGTGGAAAGTGTCATGATGCCATTTCAAACCTTAGGTCCCTGGGCGAGACCCAGAAAGAAATGTGTAAACGCCAGAAATCAAAGAAAATAAAAATAATAATAATAATAATACATCGACACAGTCGTAGGTCGATCACAGTCAAGAATACAGGGGGCCCCCGACTTACGACAGAGTTCCGTTCCTACAATTCCTACGTCGTAACACTATTTTCCGTGTATGCCGGAACGTACCCGCAATTTTCCGTGAATAAGCATTTACGTCTCTTATCTATACTAATGCAATAGTAAATTAATAATCTAGGACATAGCAACACATTTCTATCACATATGTTAACATAATTAGGACTAAAATAAACACATGAAGGACATAATTATAATATATACAATAAAATGAAATTGTTTTAAGCTGCTTGTATATTTATTGCCAGTGGCGTCATTGGCTGTCGGTAAACGAGATGACGTAGAGAAAGATCTTGTCTCTCCTGCAATACTCAGAAGTAGTAGCAAATCTGGGGAAGAAAAAAAAAACATTCTTCCGTCGCGCTGTTTGCGCCGTATCTATGAGACAAATGGTGTAAGTCGAAACAAGATTAATGGAGACTGCGTCGTAACCACGAATCGTCGTAGGTTGGACTGTTGTAATCTGGGAGCTTACTGTATAGACATTATGAATTCCGTGCTCCTTTAAATGGTTACATAGAATGTACTAAGTTGGAGCTACATATGGTTTTGAATTCAGAATGGTTGTTCTAGAATAGCTTCAAACTATGTCTAAAGAGGAAGATTTGCCCTATTATTTAACCTATAGCTGGGGGGAGAAGAGATTCATTCATACCTTTCCCAATGGTATATGGCCGAAAATGAATGTGTCGGAGTTAGCTCATCCTCATCTCCTTAACCCTTCACCAGGGGTCTCTCTCTCCCCTGGCTATAAATACTGGCTGACCCTTCGCCTCGATCTCTTTTTTCCTTGAGGCCTTGGGCCGTTACCTCGTTTGGAGGTGAGGTGATCATTCTTCTCTCATTTCAGCTAACACCAATATGTGA